>JAECUM010035621.1:0-48984 GCA_016617855.1 Megalonaias nervosa
CTCTCATCCTTTGGTCGGTTTGACTTAACTTTTACCATCATTCATAAGTCCAGAGATATCGTGGGATGACACAAACGAAAATCCTCTACGTTCTCCATTTCATAGATGTTAGCCCGTATCCTGCTACGATGGTCGAGAGAGAGAGAGAGAGAGAGAGAGAGAGAGAGAGAGAGAGAGAGAGAGAGGGAGGGAGAGGCCTTTGGACATTTTCATATTTAAATAATAATAATCGATTTTTTAGAACATTATGGTATGTTTAAGAAAAAACAACAAAACATAACATTAAATATCTCACAGTATGTGTACCACGTATCCGAGGAATTTACTGGTTTGCAACTTTGTATCACTGATAAACACTGTAGATAAATCCCAAGGAAAGTACACACGTATCGTTACGACGAACCATATTCTTGTACGTTACTTGGTGTAATTTCTATTTCAAGATTTTAATCCAGCCCAGATTCCTTTACTCTCTCATTCCACATTTCTGCGCAGTTTGTCCGTTATGCATGAGAGAGGAGGGGAGAACAGAAAGCAGAAAGGATTGTGATGAAAATGTGTACCATATCAAATTCATTTAGAAAACGGGGATTACTAATACTTTTCATCGTTATTTTCATACGTCACTAGTGACTAATGTGTGGAAATTGATCACTGATCTAGAATCAACTGCAGACGCTCGCGAGAATGTTTATATATGCGTATTATTGCGCCATGGGCGGATCACAATTTGATATACCAATAGTATTGGTATATCAAATTCCTTTATACCACCACTTTAAATGCATGCTATTTTTTAATGTATGTGGTATAAATATATATATATATATATATATATATATATATATATATATATATATATATATATATATATATATATATATATATGACAGGATCTAAAAGATACACGAGTCTCTAATGAAACCTGAATCAGTAAAATAATAAAATAAAATAGAGACAAACAGCCATACATATAATTATATTGTTATAGAAGACCCAAGAATTTACAAAATTTTCTAATTAGAACTAAACAGACAGAAAATAAAAAAGACAATTCTCGTTATCTAAATGTAATAGACACCGGTGCTCTCAATGTGCAAACATAAAAGAAAGTGCTTCTTTCAGTAGCGCTAATACAAAAGAGGTATTTTCTCTACGTTATAACACTAATTGCGTATCAACTGATGTGATTTATTTGATAACCTGTAAAAAATGTAATATGCAATATGTTGGACACAAACTTCAACAAGTTTCTAAGAGAATGAATAATCATCGCTTTCATACCAAAAAATTTATAGAGATCCTCAGTGTTCCTCTAATATTTCAACACATTTTAATACCAATAATCACTCTCTACTCGATTTTTCTTTCATGCCAATAGATATTATGCATGGAGACATGAATAGACTCATAAAAGAAACTTACTGGATTCATAAATTAGATACTTTGTATCCTAATGGCTTTAATACCAATGCACTATATAAAATTGTATAAAATATCTTTTTTGGGGGGGTTGGGGGGTTTTAAATTGATAAATTGAATATCCTTTATAGCAATATAATTCTATGTATGACTGTCTGTCTCTAGTTTATTTTATTATTTTATTGACATATGACATTAAAATTTCAACAACCGCCGTGTAATTCAGAAGATCCAATCCAACAACTCGACATTGGACATCGAATTTTCAACCAGCGCTGTGTAATTCAGCAGATGAAATCTAAATATTCAATAAATGAAATGGAACTTTCAACATAATCTCTTTGAACTAATACGTCAATTAAGAATTCTCGACGTATGACATTGAAATTTCAACCACCGCCGTGTAATTCAAACGACACAATCTAAAACCACGACATCGAAAATATAACTTTCAACCACTACTATTTAATTCAACAGATACAATCTAAAATCTCGACCTAGAAAATGAAACTTCAAGGACAAGCATTTTTTGATACAACACGTGAACTTGGAATTCTGTACATATGACATTAAAATTTCAACGGCAACATTCTGATTGGACCAGCTTGTGTCCGCTACGGCGCCTCACACCAGCAGACAAATATTTTACCCTTTCAAGGTGTAACTACGCGTTACAAAACCTCGCTATTTTACGGTGATTGATACGGGTCATACATTCTGAAGCTTATCATAAAGCTGTGCAAGGTAGCAGTTCTTAATGTTTGGCCATTATTGTTATCTTGAATAATGGCAATGAATAACATAACAACCGCTTTGCATTAAGCCTGAAAAGGTTGTACCATGCCGAACAAATATCCACAACCATCCTATACTAACTTTAATCGTGGGCCTACTATATTATTTTCGAACCATCACGTTTGTTTACACCCCCTACCGATTTTAAAAACAGAAGGCATCAAGAACATAAAACATGCACAAAACTTAGTATTTTCAATAATTGATTTGTAAGTTCTACCCTGATTGTCGCCAGGGGTTCCTAAACACTGTAAACATGTTGGCGTTTCGAATCAAACGGGATTTTCTCCAGCAACACGATCGCCATATTTGCTTAGGCCAGTCTATGTTTTCAAGCAACAGATGTGATGAAGTTCGCCACCTTTGAAAACCTCAATAATTCCGTAAATTTTGGATTCACATAACTTTGAACACATGTATACAAAAGTTCTTCCTATTTCTTTATTGGATTTGTTTTACACACTGCAAATATTTGATGTAGACGAAAAGTTTTTACTGACATAAACTATTCTAGAAACCAGAAATGGACAGCGAGCAGTCTATTTGCTTGTTTATATCTGGAGCTTCCGTTTGCGTTGAAATGCCAATAAGTGGACAGTTGTTAGGGACCCCTTGGAGACAATCAGTTTAGGAATTATAAATCAAAGGAAGAAATGACTAAGTTTTGTGCATTTTTTATTATCCTTCATTTTCGTTTTTAAAAACGGGTGGGGTGGGGTGTATAAACAAACTGTAGGGCGTACCAATACTGTATGTGACACTGGAGAAGGATACAACTTCTTTGGTGCAGGTTATATAACATTCTGCTACAAAATAATAGCGATGTCTAATAGCTAAGGTCCATTTTATAGATCTAGGTAGATTTTTATCCGACCTCCAATTTCGGATTAAGATTAGTGGTGTGACGACGAAAGAAAATAATCTAATATTAGTCGGAAAAGTCAAACGACCAAGTGTTCAATAATGATTTTCATAAATCCAAACTAAAATAGTAAGGTTTGTTTAACTGTTGGCCTTTTGGGAACGAATTCGTCCGGGAAACGTAAAACATACTTCCATTAAATAAACGTTTTCTATTGCTTGGTACATCACCAGCAAGGGGCCCCGAGTGATCAAGTGGTCTAAAGCGCTCACCGTTCCGGATCACTGCCACCTCACCTCTGTCTGCGTGGGTTCGAGTCTCAGACTCGACTAACGTGGGTACGTGAGAAAGCCTGTCAGTAGCTTCTCGTGGGTCGGTGGTTCTTCCCGGGGTTTTCCAGGGTTCTTCCTCCACCAGTTATACTGGCCGCCATGTATAGCCTATCTTGTGCTGAAAAAATGGCGTTAAACCCTACAACAACAACAACAAAACAACAACACCAGCAGACGACAAACATGTCAGTAAACCATTCGACTTTACGCCCAACAACCAACTCAACCGTTACCAGACTTATGGGAATATGGTATTGACTGTGAAAAATATATAGAAAATACATTCAACCGATTAAAATCGATGGTTAATGCTTATGACGAACCATTCATCCATTTTTAAATTTCAACCGTTTCCCAACGCTAGGACCAAGTTCATCAAAATTAAAAGTTACGTAATTAGGTATGCATTCAACTTGAACGCTGAAGTGGGAGGTGGTGAAATGCTTACAAATCTGGCATTACAATAACTGCAATTAAGTATAAAATATTGTTTATGTTTATTTCTTTAAAAAGGGATGGAAATAAAGATTTTATTAATATACTGTAATAAATTTTGGAGATGCGCATTTGGTTATAGCGCCCCGTTTAAGGAATTCTTAGATTTGTGTGATTTTACTTGTTTGATTATTGGAATTCGGTGCAATGGAAATATTCTGTAGCCCGAAATAATTAGCCAATTATTAGGAGCAAACGTCACGGAGAGAAAGTGTTAGTGAGTTTCCATGATGCCATGGTCAGTGAGTAGCGAATTAGACCCAAACCGCATGACTGTCCCTGTAATAATGTAGTCCTTAATAAAATCTAACAGTGTACCTTGGTGTTGTGACTGCAGTGGCAGTATTTACAGTAGGAAACCGGTAAATTACACAATGGAATAAAATGAGAAGGGACTCTGCAGTTATCGTTTATGTCGCCATGGTGGCAAATGTGATGTAGTTGTATTGGCGTAATGGGCCTTGGAACCATGGATTGACTGGCCTAAGGTGGCGTAGTTAAAACAGTTCCCTGTGGTAGGGGATATTTGTAGAGTTTCTACGGCGTGAACTGCTGACGGTGCGGAAAGTTGATGAAGGGAAACTATGCAAACGTGCGGTTGATAGATATTTGGCAAGTTGGGAAATCTGTGGTTTTACATTGATTAGAGTAAAATTTATGTATAGAATGGACACGTCGGGCTTTCTAACTTACAACTGAAGTTGTATAGAAGTCTTTGGAAATTTGGGGTAAACTTATGACTTCAAGCGGGAATCGCGCCAGGGTTTGACACCGCTCGGTCAAGCAAAGACCCCTGGCTTGTAACAATACTTACCAGCTGAACCATATGCCCAGACTTAACGTTAAAGAAAAAAAGCAATCACCTTATGTAGGCAAGCATGGAAACTGTCCGTCTTTTCCTTGTTTGAATCGTGTAAATTAAAGCTGCTGCGAAAGGATCATCGGAAAATGACAAAACATGAATACCCATTCTGATACACAGCTAAAATTTGGAAAACAAACAGAAAATTTAATTTTCTAAAACTCTGATATGACCTATTTATTTTCACACCTTGCAATACATTTGTGAGTTTGAATTCGGGTACTAAACTTTCACACAGTCGTGTTACCGCACAAAAAGTAAGAGGTCACTCTTCAATTTAGCACCTTATTCCGCTAGCTGAAGGCGTTGGCTATCGTAGGTCATTAAGTCGGTTCACTAGACTGCATGCTATGTCGTAAATTTTACAGCTGTTAATGACAGTTTCTTACTATTAAAGTGTTTGTGAGGGTTTTTTTTAAATTTTTAACGTAGCTTTAATAATTTCAGTCATATCGCTACGATGTCTGCAGTGTGGCAGTTTATAGTAATGTCTATCACTGGGGCATCATGCCGCAGACATGTAGCATCATATCCCATTCAGCCACATTATCCTGACACCAGGCCGACCAGTCCGAACACTAATCTCTTAATGCTGAACGCCTAACGAGGCAGCTGTAAGTACCATTTTATAAGTGTTTGATATGACTCGGCCGGGGTTCGAACCCGCGACCTCCTGCATCCGAAGCGGAAGCTCTAACCACTTACTATTCAAGAAATGTGCACAATGTTGAACTTAGGACTTTCCTGCACCCAGTGTATTTCCCTAATCCCCTTGTCACAAATTTTGCAAAGTTATCAAAAGTGAAGCCGACAACTTTAGAAATATCCATATGTTTGTGTAATGATCGTATGTGGCTGTTCCGAACATGTCGGTCGGTTTCACATATGATGCTGTGTGGAAACGGCGGCCAAAGTGATGGACGAGGAATTATAAATTCATGCAGGCGTGTTTTTTTATTCGCATAATTCGATGTGGCCTTGAGAGTTATGTTCTGTTGTGACACAGGAGCTCCGTCTTCCAAAAAAGAAAACAAAAAAAAAAAAAACGATTTCAACCCCGCTTCCTGCACGTGCAAAGTCCTGTGGTATCACAGGTCTATGGTTTCGATCGGATTATCCGATTTCCTCCACCTCATAAACCTATCACACATAAATAACTTGTGCTTAGTGGTTAGAATAATATGAATGGGTTGGACATCATGCCACATGTCTGCAGCATGATGCCCTAGTGCTAGATATCAATATAAACTACCACACTGCAGACATCGCAGTGATATGACTGAAAAATTGTTAAAGCTACATTAAAAATCCAAATCACACACACACACACACACACACACACACACACACACATATATATATATATATATATATTAAACTTTCAACTACTAATGAGTTTTGGAAATATAAAAGTATTTTATTTACCTTGCCAGAAGACTTTATTCCTTTCCAGATACAAGCATACACCACAAGCCAGGAGAATACTAGACATAGCAACATCTTCCACTTAATCCCATCTGATTCTTCTAGGCCCGGGGACACATCCAGTGCCTGACGGTACCAAAAGTATGACGTAGATCCTCCTTTCTCACACTCTTCCACTACCACAGTCTTATTGAGCGTTTCCTGAAACTCTGAAGGACAGTAGGCCCATGGTAAAGGACTTTGGAATGAGTGGAACAGATAAAAGAAGCACCACATAACAAGGCCGTTATAATACAGGGCTACATTAAAGGAGGTGACGGCGCTAGCGATACCAATGCCGCCAAGGAGCGGGTTGATTTGGTTCCATAAGATGACCGTTCCCTTCTGCATTTGCTGTCCTATGGAGAACTCGAGGAAGAGGAGAGGCATTCCTTCCAGGAAAAGCATAATGGTGTAGGGAATAAGGAACGCACCTATAATAAAGAAAAAATGATTTCATAAGACAATTTTAAAAATGGGTTTCTGATGACATTTAGTCATTTTTTTGGCCAGTTAGGAGAGGAAAAAAGTAAAGCAAGATCGAAGTCATCTTAGTTACTGCATTTGTAGTCACTGACGCAGTACATTTGTATCTATGTATGTATTTGTGTACTTACGAACGTACATATGTACGAATGCATATAACATATCGGTACGCAGGTACGTTATGGCTGAAAGGATGCTTGCTTGGAGATTCGTCTGTTGTTTTCCCCCATCCTAGTGAATTGATATAAGTGACAACTTGTTGACTTTTGTAATATGTTACTCTTATTAAGTCGAGTCCAGATACAAGCAACATAGGCCCTAATTAGCCGTACATAATACGCAGACAGATCAGGGTCTATGTTGTTTGCTCTACTGATTACTCCTAAGATGCTATATTAGCAAAATTGTTTAGTTCTATGATACTGCATTATGTGACGGCACGTCTGTTTCTGTACAGTTTGCAGTTGGATCCAACTTATATTTCGGGCTCGGCCAATGTGGGTATGTGAGAAAGCTTGCCAATAGCTTCTCGATGGTCGGTGGTTCATTCCGGGGTTTTCCCGGTTTCTTCCTCCACCATTTATACTGGCCGCCATGTATAGCCTATCTTGTGCTGAAAAATGGCGTTAAACCCTACAACAACAATAACAACAACCAACTTATAAACGAGCTGAATACGGCAACAGAATATTTATTGGTGAAGCTGTGGGTCACTTAAATTATATATCAGCAAACAGAATAATTGTATCATCGGCATAGTAACAATTTAAGTTTTAAAAATATATACTCATATTCTGCATTCTAACGATTTTTCCAAAACATATTCTGTTCATACCACTCCATATTTCCCCATTACGTAATCGACTGGAAAATATATTACGTACACTTCCAAATCACCATCTTCGCTAGCCAAGGTCCCGGTAACCCTATCTACACCTTGACATATCGAGCAGTTATTTCTGAGCTTCGGGTCTGAGAATTTCATCGGATGCGGCGGCAAGCCACCGCATCCAATCAAAACTAAGTTGTTCAATTTGAACACTCTTCCTACGTGATCGAGACAAGGGGAGCACACAACTTGAATGGACTGATAAATAACCAATTATCCAGTGTCGGCCCGTGTTTGCACAAATACCTTTCACTCATATACTCCTGTAACGGCTTCCCTCTGGTACATAGTCATACTTTCGATGTTAAACTTACAAAGTATCCTTTTTAGGTCAATTGCCACCACCGTTTTGGGCGGATGTACAATGCACCACGATATTGGTTAGTTGGCATTATATACTAAAGGAGGCAACACATGAAATCCAACAGATGTCGCTAGGACAAAGTACCAATATAGCTGTTCGATTCGCCTAGGTGTTGACAGAGTTATCGGAACCTTGGCTAGCGAAGATGCCAAATCATAAACCAAACGTGATTTTTAGAAAGATCATTTGACAGACAATCTGGTTTGTACCTGAGGTCAAGAAGACACCTGTTTCGTTTGATCTGCCAACTATATTCAGAACAAAGAAATTCTGTTTTAACGCCAGTTTGAAATCCAGATACTTTTCGGAACTGAGGAAACTTGCCTCTTGATTCGTGTCCTTCTGATGATAAATCGTTTCAGTCAAAGGTACGACTATTAGTTGAAACGAGTACAATGCAAAATTATATATCATCAACGAAGATATTTGTTCTTTCTTGATGTGTCTTACGTAAAATTATTTTCTCCATAACATAAACATTGAAGTCTGACACGTATATTCAAATCACTATAATTTTCGTCTCTTTTCCAGTTTATTACATCCTTTTATTTTAATGATATGTGTACAAATTATATTGTATTGTGAGCAATGAAGTAAATACATCTATTTCATTAAAAAAAAAAATATTCACCTTGTTATATTTTGTATGTTTCGTTTCTTTAAGTAGTTTCAGTTTTTGCATAAAGTATATAAATATCTATCAAAGTAAATAGAGGAAATAAGCATCTATAAAATGGATATAATAATACTTCATATTTAAAATCCTGATAAATTACTTTGGCACGTTATTACTTACTTATGCTAAATTACTAATAGATACTAACTCAGATATTTAATTTATACCGAGTGGTTTAATTCATGTAGCAATCACTTTAGGGAGAGGACGAAATAAGTTATGCATGCTGTCCAGTCTCATGAAAAGTTGTTCAGTAAAACAGCCAGCTGTCCAGTCTCATGGAAAGTCATTCAATAAAAGAGGTTGATAGTAAAGTACATCAACTATCAGGGATGAATTCAAAAAATTTGGTCTGTGGACTAACGGTTTACCTACAAATTACAGTTTTAACTTTTGCATACATATCTAATCCACGCTTAGAAAACATATACATCAAAGGCAACTGGTCCCGGGTGTAAAATGAAGAGCGTTTGAAATCACTGGACACTGCACGAGCGGTCGACATGGCTTTCCATTGGAATTGCATTGGTAAGGAAGCATAGTTCTTAAAAATCTTGCAAACAGTCTTTCAATCATAATATGAACAAACAACGCGTTTTTAAAGGACTAGAAGCGAGCTTTTTGCAAACTCTATATTTCAGTTCAAGTAACTTTTGCGACAAGATTGAAGTTTGTATTTCCATTAGGTGCCCCTTCACAGTGTCACAGATAAAGAACACGATTTTAAAAACCTTAAGCAAAAAAATAATGAGGTTGTCATCTGTTTCAGATCTGATATCTTTCTATAAATTGTACATTATGACAATACGAGTGTTCTTATCAATCACAACCATTAGTAGCTATCAGAAAAACTAACAAGATATTCATTATGTTCCACCAATCCTAATTTGTTTGTCTGAGAGAGCTCTCTGCAGAGAATAAAAACGTCAATACTATCCACAAGTAGGACAAGAAGGTCACCCACGTGTCAAGTGCTATCCAAGCAGGACAAGGTCACCCACGTGTCACTCCATGATCTTTATGGACTGGACTAGGACAAGTCGAGGACACTCATATAAACTCTGTGTGCTCTATCAGTAAACTCCAGCATCGTATTTTACAAATCCCCATGTTGTACTCCTTCCATAGCGGTAAAGTCATCAAAAATGGGTCTTGAAAACGTTCATGTGGCAGTCTGGCCAAAAAATCAAATCCAACAATGTTCCCGATCCAAAATCCGAACAAATTAATCAAACAGTTTTTAAACGTTGTAGGAAAATTTGAGGCTGCTTTTGTTACATTGACTATATTAAATCACATGCACCTGAGGACAACGTTTCCTCTTTCTGTTCTATTTTGCACTGTTTCTGATAATGCATCTAATGCATCATAATATATCGTATTTACCCCCATCGGCACAGACCCTTGAAGGCATTGGCAAAAAAAAAAAAAAAAAAAAAATTTTAAAAAACACGTCTAAAGGCCAGTAATACTGTAAACCTAAATGCCGCATTAGCAATTTCGAGGTGAATCCCACAGATTATTGTCTTGCATAAATAGCCGAGGTAATCCGAATGCTAAAAATGCCGGTCAGTTAGAATGTCCTGTCTTTTCCGCATCTTCGGTAGCCAAGGTTCCCATAACCCTATCTACACCATGGCATATCAAGCAGATATTTCTGTTCCCACGTGATCGAGACAAAGGAAGCAAACAACTTGAACGTACTGATAAATAATCAATTTTCCAGTGTCGGTCCGTGTTTGCACAAATACTTTTCACTCAAATACACATGTGTCATGTTTGCTAAGCCCCAGCTATAAAGTCCTGTATAAGCTATAATCTACCTGTCTTGGGAATATTACCGCGGCCATGTGTTTGATGTCTTAAGATTGCCGCAGGCTAGTATTGAACTCTTACGCAAGGTTACCTGACCCGTCGGAGACCGGAAAACTTGAATCGGCAAAGGCGATAGATCACACCGTCTAAAGAAAGGCCTGTAGTTATCACACCTAGGTGTTAAAACTTAGTCCAAAGGTCAAAGGGAAGTCCACGTGGTGAACGGGGCGTATTCTTATTCGTCCCCACGTTGACAAACTGCGAGAGGGACATTGTCCGCTAAGTTTTATTGGGTCGGTTCACAGCGATATCCAATCGGATTTGAGATAGAGGGTGTGATTACAATGGAGGCTGAATTATAACTTTCAGAACTCGTAAGCGAAAATTTAGTACTCGCCTAGATGGGCTGTGAGTCAATAGGGTTATTCCAAGAAGAAGCCACTCGTAATTTGGCAGCAAAACTTAGAGGTAGATTCTAAGGAAAGACAAAGCTTCGAAAAAGTCAGTAAGTTATTTGCTCGATTTTTGCAGAATATTACGGCATCATAATTGCAATTATTTGTAGTATATATACTTAATTACTAGGATCGTTTAGTATGTAGAATTACCTTTGTAGTGTTTAATTTACATGCGTATTTGAGAAATGGACATGAGCTTACGTAGAGAATTATTAGATGTGAGGGGAATTATGAAGATTGTTAGCTTGTGGTCAGAATTAATTTTGCAATTCGCTATTAGGTTACTTCGTGGTAAACTAGTGCATTTATTAATGCGTTATGTCAGAATTTACACATGCTTGAATTGTGAATTTGGAAAGGTTGAAGTATGTAAGATTAGTTACTATGGACATATGAATATGTCACAGCATGAATATTTGAATATTTGCGTACTTTGTACGAGTTGTGAGGTAAAAAAAATGCGTCTGATTATTGTGATATTGTGTAGTATAACGGGATTAGGAATATGTATTGATGTGACGGAATTTATTGATGTATGTATAAGAAGTAACTGATACCGTGCTGTATCATGACGTTTGTTTTACCGTACAAGAACGTATGGGTATCTCGATGTGAACGAATGCGTGATGATATGCTGTGTGTAATGTGAGATGAGAGGGCTAAGGAAAAAAGATTGTACCGTCCTTGTGTTTTCACAGGAAGCTTTTTAGGAGACACAGAATTTCGGGTTCCATTGGGTCCCGAGTCTTCAAGAGTTGCAGACAGAACTGAGGCTGTAGCCGAGGCAGTCGAAGTCGACAGAAGAGTAGTTGTGGTAGAGAAGTGGAGGAGGAGGAGAAGGAGTCTAGAGAAAGTCGAGGAGGAGAAGGAGAAGGAATTTGAAGAAAAATCGAGGAAGAAGGGAAGAAGGAAGTGGGAGAAATGAGAGAGAGAGAGAGAGAGAGAGAGGATACAATAGATGAGCAGAAATACAAGGACAGGTGGAAATCAATCTCACATTGCTAATCAAGTGATGCAATAGGCTTATTAAAGGGTCGAGCGGAAGGAGTGTAATTGGAAATTTTAGTCATTTGATTATTGAATTGTTATTAAATTGTTCTTCATTGAATTTCAACCTTTTTGTATATTTAACAATCTAACCGTCGGCATTGCTGACTGGGGGCTCGGAGCTTTACATCTATCTTTCACTAAATTTAACTTCCAACAAAATAGAGCTGGGTGGGACTTCTATAATAGTTTAAATAAATCATTGGAAGCACCCCACCCCAACCATAACATTCCCCACAACCTGTAATGGCTTCCCTCTGATACATAGTCATACTTTCGATGTTAAACTTATAAAGAATCCTTTTTAGGTCAATTGCCACCACCGATTTCGGCCGATGTACAATGCACCACGCTATTGGTTAGTTGGCATTATATACTAAGGGAGGCAACACATGAAATCTAATAGATGTCGCTAGGGCAAAGCACGGTATAGCTGTTCGATCCGCCAAGGTGTTGATGTCTTTTCGGTTAAGTTGGGAAATAAACCTTTGCTGTAATTTGTCATTGAAAACTCTATTCTGAACTACTTTAGTTCAGATGGAACAACATGGCGGGAACGGAGACAAAGTCACGATCGGATCATCGTCGGCCTTTGCTGTGTATTCCTACAAATACTTCCGAGGTTTATTCACGATCTGACGGAAATTGTCGAATGATGCTCACTTCGTAATGCTGGTATGTATATGAAAAAGACAAGGTGAGAAACAAATGCCGCACGGTACCGGCAGTTATTGCCTTTTGTGACAGTCATTGCCTTTTATGACCTTTATAACTTATGTGCAAACACAATGACTACAGTTTTAAGCAAAACACTGCGGGACACGAAAGCGAAGATCAAGGACAGTGCACAAGGAACGATAAGGGGAAACAACTCCAATAATTCGATTTAATTTAGATGACTATCCAGTCCGAAGTGCCTTTGTAATAAATGAGATTTACAAACGTGATCAAAACTAGTAGAAATTAGTCTCGTTTTTTTCATACAATTTAAAGTCTATTCTATTCCATTTTAAGTCAATGAGTAATGTTTGTTCGATATTTATTTGGAGCACACGGGTTTGATACCAGTCCAGGTCAGCTGACTCGGTGCGTCCTTGATAAATGGAGTTGGTAACATGAATATCAGTACTTATTTATGATTGTTTCCTTACATTTGCTTATATTCATTATTTCTTCTTTCACATCACCAACAGAATGCTAAAGTGTCTCGAAAACTCTTGTATGACGAAAATAGTGACAGATGTATATTAAGAACTCGGTGAAAAATTTCCACCTGAAATTCCAGTTCTAATGACGTGTGTCTTGGATCAGTTTTGTATCAGTCATGGCTTATATGATGTTCTGTTAACAGTATTCTACAAAATTAATTTCAAAGAAACAAATCTCATTTGATAATGTTTATTCTTTCTTTCTTTTTTCATTCTCTCTTTGTTCGTTCATTCGTTTTATCTTTCGTTTGTTTGACTATTGAGTGCCTCTATGTCTGTTTGCTTTCTATTACATCATATTTGTATTTCAAAACCACTGGAATGTGTAACGTGACTATCCTAATAGCAAGGGTACATTAATTCAGAATTAAATTATCGCTGCCATTTACAAAAACACAAATGTCATCCGTTATGACAAGTACAGTCAGCCATACACCGATCTGATGGCAAACAGACGAATAACATGGATGAGTCCACGTTGTTAAAAACATGGAAGAGTCTATGTTCTTCAACAAGGGCCTCGGTTAAAAAAGAAAATGTACAAATAAAATCAGTCACAAAAATACGGCTGCATTACGAGTTAGTAATGCTTTCTATTTTAGCTTAATTGGTGAGCGCTGCAAACACGTGCATCCTAAAATCATGCCTGGTTACAGCCAGGTTAGAATGATTGCAATGTAAACACGTGCATCTTAAAATCATGCAAAGTGACAACCAGGTTAGAGTGGTTAAGATGTAAACACGTGCACAAAATCATGCATGGTGACAGCCATGTTAGAATGGTTACGATGTAAACACGTGCATCTTATAATCATGTTTGCAAGTTAGAACGGTTACGGTATAAACACGTGTATAATAAAATAATGCATGCAGGTTAGAATGGTTAAATTGTGTATCGCGAGCCTTGGTTGCTCCTGGGGACAATGTTCGTTATTTAATGGCGCCCCGACTATGGTACAACGAACAGTTTTTATGTCAGTAGCCAAGCTCTCTCTCCTCCGCCCCCCCCCCCTGAACTTTTGTAAAGAAATGCCCCGTTATACAAGATGAAGGTGAAACCGTATGAAAATTTCCGCTGCAAAATAAAAGCTACCGAAAGACGCCCCCGTCCGGGGCAATTGCTTTATATCAAACCCTAACCCCGCTAACGCCGCCACGACTGTCCACCATCTTTTTGATCCAGTTAATATTTTGTTGACATATGTCTACGTTGATCGTGGACAAGACAGCGTTAAAGAAGAGCAAATACAGGAGCACAATGTATAAAATGTGATATATTTATCAGTGTTTCTTATTTTAACTGTCAATTGAAGAGTTAGCTTAAATTGTCATTATCTCTGTTTATCTATTGGTTCATTTGACTCAGTGGCTCAGTGTATTTGTAGTACATACAGCCTTGGTCGAGAAATTGTCTACTTAAATCGTTACTCACAAAAAGCAGTGACCATGGTTTCATTAGCTATCAAAAGAGCAGGATTCACAGATAGGAATAAGAAATTAAAAAAGACTTTAGGGATCCTTTGTAGGTATCAGGTGTATTTTCAAAGAATTACTTATCTTTAAATATATTTCTGCCACGTGGTTGTACCAATATAAAAGACATGACATAAATGCAAAAACATCACGGAACTTAAGAAGTTCAACCTTTAAGTTCTTTTGTCTATAAAAAAAATAAACTAACTACAACGTCTGTTCAGAGCGGTGGTCTGAAAAAAAGCTCTCACTCAAAAACAAGACCAGAATAATAAGATTTTTTCAAAAGGTTCGGAAGCTACTACCGAGAATTTATGTTACTTGATACCACTGTTAACACAGAAATCTAGAGGCTCAGGTCAAGTTTTGAAACCACATTTTTGTTAAGGTCTATCACTTAAACCTTGTGTTAACAATGGTAACAAGTACCGTTCCCAGGTGTACCTTATATTATTATTATTATTATTATTATTATTATTATTATTATTGACTTTTTTTTCGAGCGAGGCCCCGGGTGGTCGAGCGGTCTAAAAGGTTCGCCTTTACAGGTCTCTGGCAGGTCAACTCTGTCTGCATGAGTTCGAGTCTCGGACTTGGCCATTGTGGGCATATGAGATAACTTGCCATTAGCTTTCCACGAGTTGATGGTCCTTCCCGGGGCTTTTCCACGTTGTTCCTCCACTAGATATACTGGCCGCCATATACATCTTATGCTGAAAAATGACGTCACACCCATCACAACAACTACATGACTTGTTTTTAGTTCGTCCCTTTTTTAGATCCTGTACGATGTCCGATAGCGGACGACAAGATTTACATTGCAAAATAACTAAATCTTAACATGAACACATTTTTCTAAACTGTATTCATGACGGTCTACAACTACAATGTAACACACAGGTACTAATTATCTTACTTTGAATACTACCGACGACTTAATCACGACAGGCCACAACTAAAACTAATTAGCACCAGTTCACAACAATAAATTATTAAGAACAGCAGTACTATCTGACAAGGAAATAACTTCTTGTGTTATTTATATGTTTGTTTGGAGCTATTTAGAGAGCTTTCTTTGGTTTATACGAACGTTTTATGAAAGAAAGCCGGGGAAAATTATATATGGCGCTTGTATGACAATAACATTTGAAAATCATCACAATTTGAAGCAACGTGAAGCTCTCTCTCCCTCTGTGCATGTATTGTAGACCACAAAATGTTGATTCACTTACCACTTTTTGAATATATTTGTTAACGTATGTTTTAATAAGTAATCTTAGAGCTGGGTAGCGCAAAAAATGTTGTATCATGGTATAATGTGGTATTCTGAACATGCTGCAATATGTACCATGCTATAATGCCATTATATTAGGGACCAACAATTTAGTGTTCCGGGAGAGGGGTCTAACACTTTTGTTGTAAATTTCTGTCTTTCAATAGCTGGAAAAAATTATTTTGCTCCAATCTATAGCAAAATAACACCAGATAGTATCTATTATTTGAAGAAAAAAAAAATTAATTATCTTGGGATAAAAATTAAAATATCAAAAACAAAATCGCAGCCTCCCATACAACAACCCCTCCCCGAAATGACCATGACTTTTCTCTATTAAAGCTGAAATGATCTTGTACGTGAAGCTTTTTTCGCTTAGTGTGGGACAAAATTCACTGAAGTTATGAAAATACAAAGAATACACTATTTAAGAAATTCACGTAGCTTTTCGTATCATAACTAATCCATCCAATGACCCTGTTATTTACGTTATGCATGTGGGAACCTTCAAGCGAAACGAGTGAATCCCAAAAAATCAAAAACTTAGTATTAACTTACATGGTTTTCGATAAGTAATCTGCCACCAAACTGCCGAACAAAAAAAACCCTGGTGAACAGTTTATGTTTGGTTATTTGGGGGTTATAAGAAAATGGGGCTTAGAATTTGTTCTTGCCTTTTTTATGAAACTAAAAGGCGAAAATTCCAGTTTCGCGTTTTTTCCTTCTTTTCCTAGGAAGCCATCTAACTTTCTGACCGAACAAAGAAAGAAGATTATTCGATTTTAAGTTGCAGGAAGCCATAAGTATTAAGCGCAGAATCTTTTACTGCTGACAGTAAAAGACTGTATGCAATATTATTCATTTATATAGACATTATTGGGTGTTAAAGGAAAGCAATAAATCAGCATTCTTCCTTCTAATGACGCAAATAAGACATTAATTTTACTCGATTCTATACCCAAAAAGTAACAAACCAATATACACTTTACCGTGTGAAAGCTATGAAAACTAAATGGTAATTAACGTTAATTAACTTTAAATACATGAACTGCAAATCAAGTTTATAGCAAATGTGATTAGTATTTTTGTAAATATACTTAAATAAATATATTTTATAAGAAGAAGTCAGTCAAAGTACGGGTGTACGACATATGAAATGAAGATAGAGAGATATAGAGAGATATATGTAGTCATGCTTGCTTCAGATTGTCATGATTTTCAGAATATTATTGATACAAGCGCCAAATATTTTTTCGCGTGCTTTCTTTCCTCATTTTTTGTATAAACAAAACGAGGTTCTATTACTTTTCTACACAAACATATAAATGATAGTAAATAAAAAGCTTTTGTTATTGTTTTGCGATTTTGATGTATTGGTAAGATATCTGACGCAAAAGAGGACAGATATATAAAATATATAAATACCAAATGGTGTTGAACGATTTAGAAGCTCTACCCAATAAAGTAAATTGGACATATTTTGTTAAAGATTACTGTCATGATTAGGATTCTATAAAATTTGCCTTAATCAAGGGGTTGGTAACACCGACATATTTTTTACAGGGTTTTTTTTAAATAAAGCCAAAATTGGATTCATCTTCTTAAGAACAATAGTTGAGCAATATTTGATGTAAATATTGCAAATTCCGGATCAAAAGTTTACCTTGACAGAATCTATTCCTTGAAATATCGAAGTGCAATTGCTAAAGTTTGAGTATCCTATCACAGACTCGAAGTTGAAGTAGAAGCTGATAGATGGGCACGACCGTATAAACCAATTTATACTAGACTTTGTTTTATTTGTAACCTCCTTGAAAATGTGTAATTTGCGTTACTCTTTAGTTGTAGACCGTCACGAACACATTTTAGAAAATTTAGAAAAATGTGTACATATAAAAATTATAGCTACTTTGCATTGTAAATCTGTCGGCCGCTGGGTGCCTAAATACGGGATCGAATCCGGGAAGGTTCAGGCCAAAGCTAGCGTGTTACATGTACGGCTGAGTATTTTAGGCCTCCCCCAAAAATGAAAACAAAAGCTACTTATTTACTAATTCACTTATTTATCTAACTACGTGCGTTGCTTTAAGAGGAAAAAAACAACAACTTTAAATATGGAATTTCCGAGGTATGATGTAGCCAATAATGTGTTGAAAGTGCCTTTAAATAAACCAAACAACTAACCAAACAAACAACCGGCTAACCTTAAATATGTTAAGACGTATTGCAAAATGCAGTATCCTGCTTTCTAGGTTTCGGAGAATATGGCTGGTCGCTGTACAGAACCACATATGTTACTACTAAAACAAAATTCCCAGTCACGCTAACAGCGCTTGTAAGCACGTGATGCCCCACACTTTGCCAATGACCGTGCTTGTTTGTTAGCTATCAATCGGCATTTGCACATCATAGTCTAACAGACATATGGCGATAGGTTAATTAGCTAAATGAATCAGTATCATTCGCAGCTTGAGAGAATCAGTTACTTTGTTGGTTTCGTTGCTGTTGCTGTTGCTGTTTTATTTCTTTCTTTCTTTGATTGTTTTAACCATTTTTATTGTACACATCTGCAAAGAACAAATTATAATTTTCATATATATTCAGAATTGCTAACAATGCTCTTGTCCATACCACGCACGACCATTGTCCACTGTGTGATCATTATAATAATTCACTTTAAATCCCAAATTCAACAGCCCTATATCGACCTCAGATCCCTTTATAAGTAAATAATAATAATAATAATAATAATAATAATAATAATAATAATAATATTTTTATTATTATTATTATTATTATTATTATTATTATTATTATTATTATTATTATTATAAACCAACAGAAAAGAGTATTCAAGAGCATTCATCTGAGATCGAATGAAACGAGTATTGGCTCGCTGCTCTCAGGGATGGAGACAAGAAGAAAAAGAAGACGATGATGGTGATGATGACAACGACGATGACGACAAAGATGACGATAAAGCGCACTTGAAAAGAAAGAAACCCGTCCAAGGCAAAAAGGTGACACGTCTTCATTGTGGAATTCCAAGACCTATTCTTTGAAATAAAAATTCTCATAGGAGCCAATGTTGTACTGATGCGTCAAGGAATCAGCTACATCATAATTGTAAGGGTGCAAATTTCTGTCGATCTATGAAGAGCACATTAATTTGGTCAGGTGAACGATTAATTAGATTTATGGGGACCGTGTCGTGTTAAATCACCATAAAATGCACGGATTTGTATTATGTCTGTGTCATGAGAGAAGTGATTCTTAATGAAGCGTTCGTTTATTTAACAGTCAGACAGACTGGAAGGATAGGGTTAACTTTCGATCTTGTATCGGAATTGTCAGATTTGAAAATGTCCAGGATCAGTTATTGGGAAATCTAGAGGTCACGCAGACTACAATTTTGGACCTAGTTAGAAAAGGCGGGAGATATATTTAATCCGGATTGGTTACGCTAAATAAGGGGCGTGGTTCCCACACGAAAATTCCTTGGTTTTAATATGTCCAATCACAAAATTTTAGTCAGTCTACGCTTTTCTGCAAGAGAAAACAAATGTAGGAGACTCCGAGTTCGAATTTAGAAGAAATTCACTCGTAAATAATTATCCAACGGATCGGATGTCTGGAAAGACAACGGACACGATTTTGGCGGTAGAAGCGAGCGAAGCTTGAAAACACAAGGTATTTGCGCCAGTCTCATGTAATTCATTGATATCAATATAACGATTTGTTTGATTTATTTGCTTATATTTGCATGAAGTTATTTGTTTAAATTCGTAGATCAGTTTTCTTGATACAACTGTGTGAGTTCATCTATATGAATCCGTACAATGATATTCTTTATATAAGTTTGACGAATTGTTTGAATGTGTCATCTTGATTGTTATAGGAAAATATGTATCTAAGAATTTCATGCCTTACTTTAGTTGATATGAGTTACGAGAATCCGTGTGAATTCACCGACCTTAGATGATTTCACGTATGATAAAGACTTGAGTGCGTATTGACTGAAATTAACGTTGTTAAACTATGAAGTGAGATTTTATATATGCTAGAGACTTGAATAAATGTATTCGCTAGAAATAACGTAGTTAAGTCATGTAATGAATTTCATTCATTCATTTGTGTAATTGAGACGAGAACAGAACTGTTATATGTTGCGGGATGAGAGTGTGAGTCAGGTTGAAATAGCCGTTAGGAAGTACATTAATCTTATGAAACTAGGTTTGTTTATGGTCTGCCACGTTTAACTTGACCAGATAGCCATTGGTATCTGTTTGAATTCCGATATAACGATATCTGACATAACGAGAGGGGAGTAATGATCTATTCCCAGTAGGATATCTGACAGAAGATTTAGGTTGCTCTTTGTTTATTTTCGGAAGGTAAAATAGCTCCACGGGACGTATCCACGTACCTACCTATCGAAGTATCTACGTATCACGTACTTACATATCCACCTACCAACACAAAGTTCGAGGGCCGAAAAAGGCAAGACAATAGAGAGTTTGGAGAAGGGAAAAGTGGAAAGGACCAAGAAGAACAGTCACAGAGAAGTTGGAGAACAGTCACAGTGAAGTTGGAATGAACCGGAAAAAATCAGGTTATGAAGTTCTATAAGGCAATGACTTCGACTGTTCACTCGATTCTATGATGAACTAATTCTATCATTTAAAACAGATCGGATATTAATGTAAGTATATTTGTGTTTTGAAATTCGGTGAATGATTTATTTCAAAAAGAAGTGTATCTTCCCAATGTAAGGCATTATGATGGTTGTTTATGTAATTGATTAAATTGTTATTTCATGTACGGGGGCTCGTGTCATTCTGTTTTATATATCTGTTCAGATCTCTATCTATCCCACCTATAAGTTTCACGCTTATATTACTATTTACTCGATCCGGGCAATAACACCGAAGGCGATCACCCTCTTGATAATGATAATCCAATTTCCACTACAACAATGTGGGGGCTTCGTAGCAATAATTGTATCTAATATTCACTTCCACGGCAAAATTCGTTAAGTTCGGTGTTTTTCAAAACCGCTAACTTAGCAGTGGTGGTAGAGAGTGCTTCCACGGATGCAGAATTAATTATGCGTCGATTTGTGAAGCAAGTTCAATGGATTTAGGTGGTCCATTCTTATTTATCACATTTTTGTTGTGTGTTTACATGTATGTAACACTACAGTGAATATTACTAAGGTAACCAAAAGCAAGATTTAATGAAAGAGTATTCCATTTAACTGTCCACAACTGTAAGTATCTAAATAATTCACCGTCTGACGGGCCAATAAAGTTGCTGCTTACGACCGATACACGTCTACATGTAAATTTCTATTAACAAAATAAATAAAAAATATAAATAAAAACAGCACTAATGCTTTCCTCGTTAAATGTATATTATTCACGGCGCAACTTGCGTAATAAATCACAAGCACATGCCGTAACTTTTAGATTAATCTGACCCAGTGACCTACTGTATATCAGACTGTGTCAGTTTGTATTCCAGAAGAGAATAATGTTACGTGGCAAACTCACTGCAATGAAATTTCGCATACACCCCCTCCATACTTTTGCAGATCGAAAAGTCTTGTAGCGACTGCAAGAAATTCCAAGCTGAAGGAAATCTGTCAAGGCGGTAAAACGTTAGTCATCGAATAAATCTTAAAAATGCGCCTAATATATGTCTGATAGCCTCTCAAGTGAACATACTAAAGTGGGAAATAAAAGCCTCTGCATACCACAAAGTGTATGCTGGAGAATGTTTCGTGTCTACTGACAAATACTTCAGCAGACTACCTGTTTACGGTGGGGTTTTTTTATCATTAGCAAATACGTGGAACAAACCCCATCCTTCAACACAGTAAACAAAACTTTTTGCGCTAGCGCAAGAATATTTATGATGATGCGTGAAAAGGTCTTTTTGGGCGCCGTAAACACAGGGGTATAGACCTTCTGGTGTGAACCAAATGGGTCGTATTGTTGGATTTGGTTGGTTTGATGTTTTAATAACACGGCAATAAAAGTGTGTTATTTAGTGCCGAGGCAATTGGAGTAAAGTGCTCTGGTCCTGAACATATCACGGTAGCTGACCCAGGCTGAACCGATGGAAGGATTCGAAACTGCACTCTTTTGTTCGTGTTATACTCTCTGTGTAATTCAGAAAGTAAAATGTGGCATGGGTACTTTGTGGATAATGTTATTATTATTATTATTATTATTATTATTATTATTATTAATATCAAGGCACCAGCAGAAGTAACATTGGAAGCAGTGATAGCAACAATAGCAGTATTAATCGCAGAAGCATACAGATGGGTAATTCTGTTTAAGATGGACTAACTTCTGTTACATTTAATAAATCTTATTTATCATAGTCCGCATAATAAATACAGTTAAAACCAGTCTGAGACGACTCGTCACATACTAATCAGTTTTGTTAAAATCTATTGCACATAATGGGCTATCAGGTCAAAGTGCAACTTGGTGGTGCTGTGTGAGGCTCCTCGTGATATTGTCAAATCCATGTCACTGCTAATTCCAAACCCAACGTCGTGCTGTCGTAACTAAGGCACCGTTAATGACTGAGTCGAGTAATTTTTCAAACGTTTTCTGCAACTCTTCATTTCAGTAATATTACTTAGTTCTTTAAGAAACGTGTCTTGTGTGTTTTTATATTAAAATTACCTAAATCCTTTTGAAAAGATATCTAATTACAATGACCGACTGCTACCCAACCGTATAATTGTCAACTAGGTCAATTCCGTCACTCCTTTAGTAGTGACTTGGCGCAAGTTATACGTTCACTTGCATAATGCGTCCTTTGCATTATAACATTTTATATTTAAATTTGTTTTTGGTTCACGATTAACTTTAATGTCCCCATCTGGTGGAAATGAAGTCTAGTGTGAAAGTAGAATCTAATAGAATAATAAGAATGTACCTTCCTGTTTAATTTTCTATTGCTTGCCAATAAAATTCAATAATATTGACAGCTGCATTCTAATAATAAATTGGCAACATCATTTTGTAATTTGACCTGTGGCGCTAAATATCTGTTTTGTTTCTGTTTTTGAAGCAGTTTTGGACAAAAACCCATGTGACCGAATTTTACCCGCCAAAAGATCAACTGTGCCTGACTTTCAGTCGCCTCAATTTTCTCTCTATCATAAGGATCATTATAACAATGAAAAATAGTTACAGTAAGCAACTAAAAGCCCAGAATCACGTGTTCTTGATTTATTGAACGCTGAAGAATACCATAGAGACCTACAGCTCGAGCTGACCGCTCCGGTGGCCTAGTGGTTAGAGCGTCCGCCTCGGATGCGGGAGGTCGTGGGTTCGATCCCCGGTCGAGTCATACCAAAGACTTACAAAAATGGTACTAACAGCTGCCTCGCTTGGCGCTCAGCATTAAGAGGTTAGTGTTAGGACTGGTCGGCCTGGTGTCAGGATAATGTGACTGGGTGGGACATCATGTTACATGTCTGCGGCATGATGCCCCAGTGCTAGACATCACTATAAACTGCCACACTGCAGACATCATAGCGATATGACTGAAAAATTGTTAAAGCTACGTTAAAAATCATAATCACATCACATCACACCTACAGCGCGAGCAAGTTTGACATAGTAAGGAGACTGAAATCACTCGGTTTTACCCAAGAAGTAACGGCCGTGGTTCGGTGCTTGATAGTAGCAATAGAAGTTGTTGCTGTTGTCGTCCTCATTTTTGTTGTAGTAATGTTATCGACGTTTATGATGGTGATGATGACGACGATGATGATAGTATTGCTATTATTGTTGTCAATGTTAGTAAATTAGCAGCATTTGCATTTTATCCATGAATAAAAACTGAATTTTGTTTCTGTTGATATTTGGCTGATAGACCAATGGTTCAACTGCTAATATTGAATATCAATACTTTTTTATCAGACGAAACTATATTTTAAGATGAAATAAATATTCTTTAGAGACACGTGTATATCCGAAATCTAAGTGGCGGGGAAAATATCAAGATAACAAATGAAGTACCTGTCCTTTCCACGCAGTATATCCACTATATACATATGGCGGGAGACAACATACAGGCATTATTGTATTCACCACCTTTAACATGTGGAAACGCATTCCTACTGCGATAAAGAAGATCTTTTTATAATTCAGGCCTTCACAGGCTCATGTATATAGCTACCTTGTATAAAAGTAAAACATGTAGCTATAGTGTGTTGAAATAGAATATTTAAAGCCGTTTTCAGCATACAGACTATCCTTTAATCATGTAAGACGTTTACAGGGCGCCCGTACCGTTCTACCACACTCTCCCTCTTCCAGTTTACTTACCTCCCCCATGTTGCTGTACCAAATACGGAAATCTCCATACATTTCCAAATCCAACAGCATAACTTATGACCATAAAAACGTACTGCAATTTACTATCAAATCCTTGGCGTTTGACGGATTTTGTACCACTCCCTGTGGTGTTTTCCCCAACACTCAGGGGCTGCATTAGTTCTGCGGGCGTTTCATCCGTATTTCCTCTCTTTCCCATTTTACCGAAAACAAGTTTGTTTATCCTGTCTGTCTATCCGTGTAACTGGTCCTCAGCATGGCATACAGCAAACAAAGTTTCAACACGCTTGGACTCCCATTCAAGTGAGCTTTTAATAAACCACGGTAGCGAAACTGGTTGGTTGAATCGTATCCTTCCACGTGGTGTAGATTACGCTTATAATACCAAACCTCGTGTAGCAAGAATTTAGACTGCCGAGTAGAGAGTTATAAAACGGTATTTTTGTTCAGCTGCTTATAGCGACATCTTTTATTGGGAATTTTGACATAGTTTACAGCTGTAGCTGAGAAAGCAAATAATCAATAACAGCCATCATGCAATTATACCTTGAATCTGATTCATGTAGAAAACGGTGAAAACCAGCACGGTACTGTATTCCGATATATGTCCCCGTGAGCTATTGTTCAGATGTTTCAACAAATAGAAAAGAATAATGGTACAGGTAAACCTCGTTTAGTGTTATTATTTGTTACATGTACATATTGGAAAGGGGGAAAAAAACAGAAAAAAAAGAAAAACTTTGCGGCAGTAAATAATTCTTTGGTGATATGAAAGTACTAATAGATGAATGCGTAGAAGTGCATATGCACAGAAAGATTAGTAGCAGGAAAGCTGTCAAGATGACATCAGTACGAGGAAATAAATGGTCATCAAGAAGACTCATGAACATTTAAGTATATACAAAATGTTGACGAAACGTGTCCAGTTTCTCGGTCGAGCTAACTATGACTGCATGCATATAATTGTCTTAATAGTGTAAGCAAAGGATGATGAGAGATTACTGGCATTTAATTATATGTTGAGATAGTCAGAATATAGTCTTTGGCTACACCATTGCGTACATTGTCAGATTTGAAGTTTTTTTTTTTAAACGGCGCTTACCTGAAACACTATTGTTTCCAAATTCATTGTTATAGAATCTAATTGTCTTTAGAATGTCTGAAACGATCGATGGTTCATATGCCAGATGTTTTCTCTAGTTTCTTCAATGTTGTTTTGACACAGATTCATAATCACGTATCAGACAAATTATATCCCATAAAGACTTTTGAATCCGACGATGCTTAGATGGTCGTTCTGACATCTTAACATGTCAGTGAATACAAATGACAGTCATGACTACTTAAATATATGTATGAAATGATATTTCTCTCATGAAACTCAATTGTCGAACTCGAATTTTTTAGAAATCTCTTTTGTCAGTCTCCATCAAAAGCGAGGTCACAAGCCAGGTTGATAAAGCCCTGATATTTAATTTTTTTATTTTAAAAAAATGTTCTGTTTAACATGTTCACAAATGCACAGCATGAGGCAAAATTTGATAAGAAGCAGACATACATATTCTTTCGTAAATGACTTACTTACAAGCATGTAGTTATGAATAATGAATTATAAAAACTGTTTTGTATGGTGCAGTAAGCATTGTTTTAACCTCGAATGCCTCGATCTTGAGGGGATATCGGTATACTGAGATTTCGGTTTTGAGAAATTTTACTGCATATATAGAAAAATCACAATATATAAATCATATCAGTCAAGAAAAACACAGCATGCCGAGCTCGAACTATTTAATATATTGTAAGCGGCCTCTACTTCCTGTCTGCTGGGGGGGGGGGGTCTTTGAAGAAGTTCCATTCAACAGTAAAGTCAACAAAAATGTTTAATGAGGGTAACACAACTAAGAAATCGGAAAGCTGTCATCAGTACAAAATATTCATTGGGGTAAGACAAATATACTCCTTCAAGGAAGCACTCGTTGCTTGCACTCTTGCATTGTAGCTGACTTTAATTTTCAATGTCTTGTTCCTGGATCATTTCGATAAAATGTCTCAGCACATAATAGTCTGTTTCAATGTTAAATAAATGAAATAATGATTGGAAATCATAAAGTTTCCCCAACAGACGAGAGTTGAAGATTTGCTTTGTATTCGTTTAACCCAGGTTACCAATGTGGTGGGAGATAACTGCACGACAATTTAGAAGATTAATTTACTTATTCAAACATTTCCTACGTAATTTTCCAAAATGCTTGCCTCTGCATACTGTTAGAAAAACACGGATGTTCAAATGTTCAAAGTATTGCTTATTTTAATAGCTTTTCACTTAAATAATGTCCAAATAATTCAAAGTATTATTATTACTTCGCCAGTCCTATATTATTATTATTATTATTATTATTATAGCAATTTATATATGTCATTACCTAAAAAGGGTGTTGGACTTCACAGGTGTTACTTCTGGTTTTGAATTTGACCGCGCTCCGCAGTTATCTGACAAGTACTGTCTTCCACTCCAATATATAACCTTCGGTTTTTAACCACGTGACAGTACTGAACCAATCAGAATTGGCAGACCGAATCCGCCAACGAATCAGATATGGCAAACTGGCAAACGTCAGTCTAGCGCAATTCTTGCGGTATCAATCACACATGAATAAGGTTCGATATATTTCAGTATATAAAAACATTCTCAAATCTTATATCTTACTCTGTACAAAACTATGAGACAAAAACTCTATGTCCTAATTTGTCTATGTAGATTTCCGTAGCACAACAACAGTTCTCTAATGGATAAACTGTGGCAAACCAATGAGAGGGTATAATGATACTGAAAGAATTACGGTTGCTATGGAGGTTGCAACTATACACAAAACAAATTACATTACTCAATAAATCTTACAGTTTTTATATAAAGTCAGTATTACTTTCGGCAATAAGTTCACTGTGACTTCATCTGAGTGTAAATGTATGTGAATCACAAACCTGTAATACCGAACCATCGAGGTCATGGGTCACAAACAAACAAAAATGGCGTCCATAAGAACTTGACTCGATCGATGAAGTTCATTTACCGCGAAACACGAACAACCTGGAACTTCATACTTAATACACGGGTTGTTGTGTTCCCATCAAGCAACTACATAATGGGGAAAACACATTTGGTATTAAATGAGGTAATACGAGCATGTAATTTGTGCAAGAAACGGTGCTGAATGTAAAATGTCAAACCTTGACAAGCCAAGTGTAATATAATGATGAACATGGTAATAGCTAAAACTTACTGACAGAGATTTCCTACAGATATAATAAATATGCGATTAGCCAACTAGTAATTCAGTATAATTTGACTCCATGGACCGCAGGAAGTCTAAGAACATGCCTATGAAGTGGCGCATTATCGAAAATAGAGAGAAGCTAATACGTTAAAATTCATGTAACCCACAGAGCAACTATTTCGCCACAACTACAATCTCTTGCGCTGCTCAAGGTCCAATGAGCTAAAATGTAACAATAATATCTTAAAAGAAACATCTCCGATAACAAACGGAGATTTCGCATACATCACTAAATATCCACCCCAACCCCATTATGGTGCACAGCTGGTTAATCCAAAGTCTATGACAATATCTTTGCTAAGTCAATTCGCATTATAGTAGCATGTACCTTGGCAGACAATACATCACATCCTTGTTTTTGTTTGTTTTCGTGCTCTGATGTACGAATTTTTTCACCTGATCTACCGGTCGGGGCACAGACATTTTACACATAAACATTTACGTCAGCACCATGAAAAAGACTGCATACTGCCATTCTCCATATAATAATGTCATTAACAGATACTAAATCAAACACATGGCCAGCTCTACAGTTTTGTGGACGGCCTGTATAGAAGAAAATGAATACAGATTCTACGTTCTTGAAACATAAACTGAATGTGGCATCGGAAAATTAAAATAGGTCTCAACATTTTATGAAATTTGTCTCCATCTTTGCAATGGCTGCCTCTAATAGTTCGCTCATGCATAATGAAACTGATCTTTTATTCTTCTTGTCTTTGGGCGTGTACGTTACTTTGTCAGGGTTCTCTGTATGTATATATGTGTAAATATTGACCATTGTTTTGTTGTTTCTTTGTTGTTGTTTGTTTAGAGGTTTTGTTTGGTTTTTTTTAAATTTTAGAATTTAAAATATAACGTGTTTTCATAGTTTGTTTTCTGCGCATCAATATATGTGTGATTTTTGTGTAGTATAGTGTATGCTTCAAAATGCGTTGTTCTGATAACGTGTAAGCAATTAGTGCGTTTACTTGTACATAAATAAATCTCCTAAATGAAGAACACAGTGCAGTACGTATAGGATGGCTATATTTCACTTTGTCTGAATGGTATAAGCAACAGGAAGAATTTTTCCAGAGACCTTTCAAAAGAATCTACTCAAGAGAGACATTTCAAAATAATCTACTCAAGAGACACCTTTCAAAAGAATCTACTCAGGAGAGAGACATTTCAAAATAATCTACTCAAGAGACACCTTTCAAAAGAATCTACTCAGGAGAGAGACATTTCAAAATAATCTACTCAAGTGAGACCTTTCAATAGAATCTACTCAAGAGAAGCCTTTCGACATAATCGGCTCAAGAGAGACCTTTCGACGGAATCTACTCAAGAGAGACGTTTCGACATAATCTAGAAGAGAGAGGCCTTTCTAAAGAATCTACTCAAGAGAGACATTTCAAAATAATCTGCTCAAGAGATACCTTCAAAAGAATCTACTCAAGAGAGAGAGACATTTCAACATAATCTACTCAAGCGAGACCTTTCAATAGAATCTACTCAAGAGAGGCCTTTCGACATAATCGGCTCAAGAGAGACCTTTCGACAGAATCTATTCAAGAGAGACATTTCGACATAATCTAGAAGAGAGAGGCCTTTCTAAAGAACCTACTCAAGAGAGACCTTTCAAGAGAATCTACTCAAGAGAGAGAGACATTTCAACATAATCTACTCAAGAGAGACATTTCAACAAAATCTACTCACCTTTCAACAGAATCTACTCAAGAGAGGCCTTTCGATATACTCTACTCAAGAAAGACATTTCAACAAAATCTACTCAAGGGAGACATTTAAAAAGAATCTACTCAAGAGAGACCTTACAGCATAATCTACTCGAGAGAGACCTTAAAGTATAATCTACTCAAGGGAGGCCTTTCGACATAATCTGCTCAAGAGAGACATTTCAATGTATTCTACTTAAGAGAGACCTTTCATAATAATCTACTCAAGAGATACCTTTCAATATAATCTACTCAGGAGAGACATTTCAACATAATCTGCTCAAGAAAATATTATGACAGGCTTTATATCATAACTTCTTTTCGGTGGCAACATCTGTCAATGTTCTAAACGACAGATTGTTTAACCATTGAGGCATAATGCCCTATACATACAGCTGGAAGACCGAGCCAGTTCAGAATGCGCTGAATCTTGCTGCGTACCTTTGATGAAGACTCCCAGCTTCCTCAGTGAACATATAGAAACAGCAATAACTTTAAATCTTATAATACACATAATCGAACCTATATATTTCATTGTATACCCTCCTCGATGGTAGAACTTACATATTTCACAGTGTGTCCATCATCGATACATGCGTCTTTGATGAAAACGTTTTGAGCCGCGGCAATTTTTTTTTTTATCTACATGTGTATGACATATGTATCATCCATTCTACCTAAAGAATCAGGTAGAAGTTTCATTATTGAATATTCATACGTCAAGTCTGTAAAAAGATTGATCTCTCTCTCTCTCTCTCTCTCTCTGCTGTATCGTTTCCTAAGTCTGGTCGTTATGTTTATCTGTACTGTCACCAAACAGTCGAATGTTTCTGCTGATGATCATTTTAAAACGTGGTCCAATGTAATTAAAATACTCATATAAATGTTGATTGCTACTTCTGTCAAGTGTTTATTCACTGAAATTTCAAATGGATAAATATATAAGGATTTTAGTGCTATTTCTTTTAACATTTTGCCTATTCATTCATATCATTCTTTTGTAGCTACAACGTGTATTGAATGGACTCAGAAATTTTTATCTCGCACTAATCAGGCGACACAAAAGAAATCGCTACTATCAGGTTTCTATCCAGTCACCAGTGCGAACGGCTTGAAGCTCACCTGAGACATTATCAACACACTATGACCATTAAGGGTATTTCCACAACGTGGGTTAGGCTGAAGCCCCGAACTTCTTACAGATTCTTGCAAATCCGAGCCCTGCAATAAAATAGATGGCCAACCCACCAAATTACTAGTCATTGCCCCAGCTATTGATAAACACATCATCAATTTATAAATAAACCGTTACTGTGTTGCAGACCATGTTGACAGACATGTATATTGATGCTAATATGAATTGATGTAATCATGACAAAGGCAATGTCAACCGATTGTACAGTTAACGGAACCACATCGTAAGAATCAGAACAAACGAAGGTACAGTTAATCGAACCATATCGTAATAATCATAACAACCGAATCGGAGGTACAGTTAATGGAACCTTATCGTAATAATCAGAACAACCGAAGGTACAATTAATGGAACCATATCGAAATAATCAGAACCATATCGTAATAATCAGAACAACCGAAGGTACAGTTAATGGAACCAATCAGAACAACCGAAGGTACAGTTAATGGAATCATATCACAACAATCAGAACAACCGAAGATACAGTTAATGGAACCATATCGTAATAATCAGAACAACCGAAGGTACAGTTATTGGAAGAACCGAAGGTACAGTTATTGGAAGAACCGAAGGTACAGTTAAGGGAACCATGTCGTAATAATCAGAACAACCGAAGGTACAGTTATTGGAACCATATCGTAATAATCAGAACAACCGAAGGTACAGTTAATAGAACCGTATCGTAATAATCAGAACAACCGAAGGTACAGTTGATGGAACCATATCGTAATAATCATAACAACCGAATCGGAGGTACAGTTAATGGAACCTTATCGTAATAATCAGAACAACCGAAGGTACAATTAATGGAACCATATCGAAATAATCAGAACCATATCGTAATAATCAGAACAACCGAAGTACAGTTAATGGAACCAATCAGAACAACCGAAGGTACAGTTAATGGAATCATATCACAACAATCAGAACAACCGAAGATACAGTTAAGGGAACCATGTCGTAATAATCAGAACAACCGAAGGTACAGTTATTGGAACCATATCGTAATAATCAGAACAACCGAAGGTACAATTAATGGAACCATATCGAAATAATCAGAACCATATCGTAATAATCAGAACAACCGAAGGTACAGTTAATGGAACCAATCAGAACAACCAAAGGTACAGTTAATGGAATCATATCACAATAATCAGAACAACCGAAGATACAGTTAATGGAACCATATTGTAATAATCAGAACAACCGAAGGTACAGTTATTGGAAGAACCGAAGGTACAATTAAGGGAACCATATCGTAATAATCAGAACAACTGAAGGTACAGTTTATTGGAAGAACCGAAGGTACAATTATTGGAAGAACCGAAGGTACAGTTAAGGGAACCATATCGTAATAATCAGAACAACCGAAGGTACATTTAATGGAACCATATCGTAATAATCAGACCAACCGAAGGTACAGTTAATGGAACCATATCGCAATAATAAAAACAACCGTAGGTACAGTTAATGGAACCATATCGCAATAATGAGACCAACCGAAGGTACAGTTAATGGAACCATGTCGTAATAATCAGAAGATTGCATATTTATATCCTTTTGAACACCGTCTGTTTTGACACCTGTTTTTCTAAACCCCAAATCCGGCATTTATCATGTACGTTTATTTGTAGAAGTGAGATTTTCAGTCTGTTGCCGAAGTAACTTTTCTTATTGTTGACTGTGCAACATATATTTAAATAGCAGAGAGAAATATTATCACGTAATACAAAAGTGAATATTGTGTAACTACGTGAGAATGTAAATGAATTCTACAGTTTCGGTTCTGACTAGAGTGTAAGATAAAATATTTATTTTACAAAATAAATATTATTGTCCTAATTTATTGCCCGTCCTTGGTTCGTGTGCCAGGTTTCTCGCGACCTCACGCTGTTTTGAGGGCCTAATGCCATTAACTGGGTCAGTCCCTTTCGTTCACAGCGTCGGTAAGTAGTGATTAAGAACCATGGACGTACTTCCAGAAATAGACAAATCTCGATACGTTTGTTTAAACAGTAGCTGGCAAAGAATTTGGAGAGCTTATAAACAGTTTTCAGCTATGAATAAATTAAGCCGATAAAATTGAACAATTTCTAACAGCGAATTTAATAGTTTCAGGCAATATTAAAATATAAACGTTACAATTCACGTTAAGGGCACGAACTATGGCAGGTCGAGGATACCACTACAACTGCAACTACATTATAATCTACAACAATTTATGTGTTGCTAGTGGATCTATAGTAACATATTTTGGCGAATAGTGCCTTGCTGTAACCAAAAGCAATTAATCTCATTCATAAGTGGCGTTCGTTACATTTCTCTCTAGACAGCCATGGCGTGGAGACAAAACCTGAAGGCATATAAATGGAACATTGGAGCAGACAACACTGTATTTGCTTGTGCTTTGTTCTAATCATTTTCAATTGTGTTCGAAATATTCTTGTCGCCCAAGCAGATGCGTTTGAAAGAAATATCGTATCCCATACTGTATTTTAAACAATGCAACAATGATTGATCCAAACTGCATACTACAGTCCAGGGACTGAAGATGTTTCTGTTGTTTGTTTGGTTTTTTTGTTTCTTTTTCTAAAGTCCAGACATTTTCTCGTATAGGGGATAAGAAAATTAAAATTGCAGATGAAGTAATGGTCCAGCTTTGTCAATTTCTTCACACTAAGGATGAGCAGTTTTGACAACAACAGTTTTTAAAGTTTATTTCGTCTTAAAACTTCAAGAAATGCCTGCCAAATTGTTTTAAAAATGGAAACAAGGGTTAGTTAAAATATCCCTGAGTACATTAATGTTTTGTTTTACATCCAGAGAAAAATTAGTTTATTTTTAATCATTCGTCTAAGTTTGATATTTTTACACAAGGTAGCAAACAACTCTATCTTTTTGTGTATAATCTTAAACAAACGTTGGTTCACTTGATTTTGATTTGTTTCTTTGTTTGTTATCTAAGTATTTATGTGTTTCTTGTTTACTTCTATGCTGTAAGAGACCCTGTCTAGATATCTCACACAGTCTGTGTATATTAGCAAGGTAACTTGAAATTGTATCTCTTTTTTCTGTTGGTAATATGTAACAGAATACTTTTGTTATTGTGAACTACATCTCGCAACACGTGAAGTCATTATCGGATTACGTAATCACTTGGGTAGGCAATACACAGACGATTGCCCAGGAACAAATCATCTACGTATTGGTTGTTGTTGTTGTTGTGTGGCTTAACGCCATTTTTCAGCACACGATAGGCTATACATGGCGGCCAGTATTAATGGTGGAAGAAGAAACCGGGAAATCCCCGGAAAGAGCCACCAACCCACGAGAAGCTACTGGCAAGCTTTCTCACATATCCACATTCGGCGAATCCTAGACTAGAACCCACGCAGACAGAGGTGAGATGGCAGTGATCCGTAACGGAGAGCGCTTTAGACCACTAGGCCACTCGTGGCCCCTCGACGTATTGGCTTTTTACACGTATATACAAGATAGTATGTCCGTGTTATGAAATATGCATCCAAACGCGAGTTTTAAATGAGCCACTTTTCTTCTTCATTATATGTAGTAAAGATACATACATTAGTCGTACCTATTGTTCTTCTATCTGTTTGCTATTCTAAAGCTTTACAAGTGTGCTTACAAAACATACGTGTGTCATGGAAACCACGATCATTTTTAGCCTGACGTCCATATGTTGTTCGTATCAATATAATCGATCTAAATTGTTTATGGTGTCTTTTGTCATGTCTAGCTTGTATAAACAAATTACTGTGTATTGTGTATCAAGTTTAAACATGATAAATATATTTTATGAATGGTTGTATACAACTGACTTAGATATGCTTACAGACAATGCAGTCTTATTCGTTGTACGGACTCAATTTACACCTAGACTAGTATTTGCAAGTATTCCAAATGTATCGTATATACTCGCTTGCAAGAGAAGTCCAAGTGCAAACTGCACAGACCTAGATCTGTAAATAATGACCTTCCAAAGGAATATGGGTGAATGTGGATCCAAATAAAGCGAATAATTGCCACTAAAAAGGTATGTATAATAAAATTCTAACAAAAAATTACACTCGTTACGGAAATGGTCGATTCTGAATGCATACACGTTATCGTTGTCAAGGAGATGATCAGCGACGGTGCTATTGCCTGGATCGAGTAATTAATAACATAAAATATTAAATTAATGGATGGAATAACAGAAATCTGAGCAGAGATATAGAACAGAACAACACAAGACCCCGTATGCAAAACATAACAATTTAATCCATTATATAAAAAAACTGAAATCGAACATGACATTTGAATGATTTACTTACTCTTAGAAATAGGGTTACCAAATTGTCTGAAATTCAATTAGCCATTCTGTTACACCGTTAAAACAAATTTCATCATGTAATCGAGTGACTGATCAAACTCAAATCTCTGGCACGTCAGAATCACCTGGTTGTTTCCGGTCTTTTCCACATCACTGTTGGTGACATGTTAGTGTTGCCGTTTTCTCCGTCTCTGAATCTCTCTCTCTCTCTCTCTCTCTCTCTCTCTCTCTCTCTCTCTCTCTCCTCTTCGGGTCATCAGCCGTCTTGGTTGTAGACTGCCCTCTTTTCCATTGTGCACTACAGGAATGGAGCTATTTTTCCTTCAAATTAAATATAATACCCAACCTAAATATGTGTCATGGTGTTTCTCCTTCTGAGATTGAAAATTATTACACTCGTTTTTACGTCGGATGTTGTCTTAAAGGAATTCAACAGAACAAAGCTATGGTCCGTTCGCAACCTGATCTGATACGCAAACAGCCTATTAAGGTGAATTTATCTTTTCTAGTGGCAGTCGCATTCATAACTGGAACTCATCTTCGCTAGCCAAGGTTCCGATGTGTTAACCCTATCTACACCTTGGCGGATCGATCAGATATTTCAGTGCTTTGCCTGATCAATATCTATTGGATGTCATGAGTTGTCTCCCTTAGTATATAATGCTAACTAACCTATAGCGTGTAACAGCGGTGCATTATACATGTGCTGAAAATGGCGGAGGCAATTGACTTCGAAAGGATACTTTGTAATTTTAATATCGAAGGTATGAGAACGTACGAGAGAGAAGCCATTACAGGTGTATCTGAGGTAAAGAATGCATTTGTACAAACACGGACCGGCAGTGGAAAATTGCTTCTTTATGAGTTCATTCCAGTTGTGTGCTTCCCTTGTCTCAATCATGTAGGAACAGTAATAAAATTTGAACAACTTGATTTTGATTAGATGCGGTGCCCTGACGCTGCATACAATGAAAATCACAGATCCGAAGCACTGAAATATTTGATCGATTCGCTAAGGTGTAGATAGGGTTAACAAATCAGAACCTTAGCTAGCGAAGATGAACTGGAACTATGACATAATTAGACCTCTTAGATAAACCATCACACCCCGCTGTGGGCTATATATTACTAGCTGACTCTATCAGTCGACACACGTTCCTAATGGTAAGATCATCGATCCTCGGTTGAAAAGAATTCAAAGCTTAATTGCACAAACGAATGAATGGAAGTCACCCTTTATCCTAACTATGTTGCCTGCTAATTAGCAATTCAATGACACACATTTCCGGACATAAAAAAAAATAAATCCTCAGCATAAATGATACAAGTCATTTAAGACAGATAATTTACTTCTCACAATTCGCATTAGAAGAAATGCATGAAATCTTAGGGATGCATGATTCCCATAACACTCAAGACAAACAAATTAATTCTCACAATGCGTATCAAGGTAAGGCAAGAAATTTCTACACTACATGATTTCTATTACATTCATGACAGATGAATGTACGATTATTTTGCTGAACTCAAGGAAAATTAAAGTACGAATTTAAAACGAATAAATTCAACATATTATTACAGACTTACATCAATGAACATATTGTATGCAATTGAGACTAACCTTGTGCTTTACTGAAACTAGCTCTTACTATTCAGCTGAATCTCTCTCTCTCTCTCTCTCTCTCTCTCTCTCTCTCTCTCTCTCTCTCTCTCTCTCTGTGTCCTCAACATTCCGACACATGTCTAACGAGAGGTAATGTTATTTCCCGGAGCTAAGAATCTGTCCCCCCCCCTCCAATTCCGCGATGGAAATTCTTTAAACCTTGAATTTCGTCCGGGAAACACACGCCTTCATTTAGCTAAACCAATCAGGTATACTTTTTCTGACCGCCAAAATTTTTCAACACTACCATCGAAGTAAGGATAATTCTCTCTAGACCACCTTTATTAATAACTGTTCTGGAAAATATCATTATATGACACCTATTTCAAATGGCCCAGGATTCCCAAAATAATCTCTGGCTTGTCTCAGCTCTGTAATTGACCGCTATTTTACCTCACGTTAGCATTGGCCTCTTTCATCTGTCTGACCGTTTTCGAACGGACTCTAATTAAAATTCACTTATGCCTCCAAACAGAGCACATCCCATCTTTCTCAGGCAGAAGCTTATTGCCAGCATAGCCTATACGTCAATCTTAATGGCTAAGTCTCACGCTGACCACTACAGAATGTACTGCGAAATTATCTCTACAAAGTTTTGCAACATTACTTGTACTAACTATAGCTTTTGTTCTATGTATTAACCATATACAAACATATATACTATCCTACTTTTAATTCTGTGTACTATTTAAAAACATAGATGCTAACCATTGTTTTTCTTCGATATAACTAAAAGTAGGTTAGTACATATGTTTGTAACTTAGTACATAGAACAAACAATATGGTTAGTATATATGTTTGCAAGTTAGTACACAGAACTAAAACTATGATTGGTATGAAACGCTAAATGTATGGTTAGTACGTGGACCTAAAAGTTATCATAAGTGTACAGATCTGAAAGTATATTTAGCAAGCAGACCTAAACATGTAGCTAGTATGTAGTCCTAAGACTGGAGCAAGTATAAAGACTTCAAAGCCATGGTTAGTACGCAGACTTAAAGATACGATTAGTATACGGAAATGAAGGTAAATCTGGTATGTAGACCTAAACTTATGGACAGGATTTAAACGTATAGTTATGGCTACTGTTTGGACGCTGTGTTATGATGATCATAAAATCCTAAAGTTGTGGTCACAAAAAAAAAACCTTAGCGTGTGTTTTGTACAAATCTCAAATTATCGTTAGAAATGAAATTATTATTCATATGTAGACCTATCGTTTTTGTTTATTCGAACATGGACCTGATGTGATGGTTTTTGTGTAGCAGGACCGGATTGGGAGGGGGCAGCGTTTCCGGAAACCCCCAGCCCGTGCTAAAAAACATGCACCAACGTACAGTCACTTGTCACTTGAAATTTACCATCGTTTTATTCTTGCGCATGTTTATTGGGTATTACACACTCTTTGACCAGACTATAGATTTTTGCTTTGGTGCCATTTCCAGAAAAGTCTGGGCACTTTTTTGAAATTTTGGACCTCCCTCCCCCAACACTTAACCTGATCCGGCCCTGTGTGCATCTTAAGCAGTAGTTTAAGTTTTGGTTTGTATGTAAACCTAAAATATGACTTGCATATAGATATGAAGGTCTGTAGAATGTAAGCCTGAACTTTAGTTAGTGTACAGATCTGAAGTAATAGTATGTATTTAACCTAACATTATGGTTAAGATTTAGTCCTTAAGTTATGATTGGTTTATATACATAGGTATGTAAACCTACAGTTATATTGTAAAGAGTGTTTATTACGGTCATGGATACAACGTTTTTTCCTCTTTTTTAAATTCTTGACTTTAATTTCTCCAGCCAAATTATTTCTTGCTATGTATACCAAAGGATATGTATAACGATCCTTAATTACAACGTTGAAATGGTTATTGCGTTTGATTTGTGTGGTCCGTCTGAGCAAAATAGACAAAATAAAACGTTTTTATCACCTTACGCACCGAAAGCCAGAAAAACAATTGCGGACACTTAATAACAAAAGCGTAACATCAAAGCTGCTGGGTAACAAAAGTGTGATAATCACACTTCAACGCATATATAGGTCACTGGTATTATAACTTCAGAACAATAATTTGCCAAAGGTTATGCGAAAGAGATGTAATTATATTTATATTCAATATGCCAATGAAAATAAAATAATTTGACGATGATATTATGATGATAATGTAATCATGATTATTGATATTATTATTATTATTATTATTATTATTATTATTATTATTTTATATTAATATTATTATTTTTGTTGTTGCTGTTGTTGTCTTGTCTTATTTAGTTGTTGTGCAATAGTTGTTGATGTTGTTATTATAGTTGTGAAGTTCTTGTTATAATAGTGCATATTTCCTCTCTATTTTATTACCACCCTTGATGTAATAGCGTATACTGTGCCAAGAAATATCAAATTAACTAATATCAATTCATAATTATAATAATACCAAATTTTGAAGGGAAATTCATCTGATTTTTTTAATTTGCTGTAAGTTTTGAATTTCAGTAGAAATTTGCCACACGTACAGACGTTGTTAATTATAAATTTGTCTTCAACACTCGTATAAAGAATAATGCTTAAGAGAAAACATTGTTTTTGAGAGACGAAGCATTTCTTTTTAAAATAAGTATGAAAATGGAAATATTAGTGTGAACATTTCGTAGAGAACATAGTTGGTCACAGACGAAACTCAACAATACCTCATACTCCTTTGCACACACGCTCATGCTGAGCAGGGGATAGACCAATCGGATTAAAATAAGATCTCCGCTGTCTATGTTTAAACTTATTTCATCTCTCTCTCTCTCTCTCTCTCTCTCTCTCTCTCTCTCTCTCTCTCTCTCTCTCGGACCATTAGATCATGCGTTGCCGTCGCATAATAAGCAGAGAGATCAGGGCATGTTTTCTGCTACTGATTAATCAGTGCCATTTGTTCTCTATGTTATTGATTTAAAGAAACAAACCCAAATATTTCAACAACTAAAATTTCGTAAGAATAACTTTTTTCCTTTCTTAATTTAGATAAATCTGTGTCTGACACTGAAAGGTCAAATTTTGGGAATGAATGGTGAAATGATGAACTAGTTTAGAGCGGGACACTTTCGTTGGAATTTTTTTTTTCGCTCCATTTGTGATGTGAACTCAGTAAGGGACTTTAGGATACTGTAACATCTAATAAAATCTTCGACTTTTGGGGGAAATGCGGTTTAGAAAACAAATTTTCAAACTTTATTTGAAGTAGTTTATATTTTTTTTTTTACCTTTATGGTTCATTTTGTATAACTTGTTTGAACATTTTGAACATTTTATCTTTTATCATTATGTACCTCAAAATTTATTACATCTATTTCTAAGAGTTGTATCTTAAAGTTCTTGTGAAATTCGTTATTTTTACATTTCTGGAACTGTACTTTTAATTGGCACCTAATATAGTAGTGTGAGGAAATATAGTCAGAATTTTTCCATCTTTACGGCCTGATTTTAACTTTCTTGCTGGCTAAGAGTTACGTAAAGTTTATGACAGTCGGCTAATTGGTGTGCGGCCAATAACATATGACCGGCTATGTGTTTATGCAGTAATTAGATGGTTGAGTTCGCTCGTCGATTTCAAAGTAATTTAAAATCTTTGTGACACTAAGAAGACCAGATTTCGACACTCACAGTTACATGTGAGAAGATTTGTGCCAAGTGCTGCCGAACATCAAACGAGGCGTACCAGCCAATCGGAATTAGAGGAATTTAAAAACATGATGTACAACACTTATATTTTCTGCAGGAAGCTCCCAGGGTGCACGGAAGAGACGGCACTGAACTCCCAAGAGATGGAAGGAGAAAGTACAAGAATTAGTACAGAAGGAATGCGGAAGGAGAGAGAACAAAGAGTAGCACTGGAAGGGCGCAGTAGGAGAAATAGTACAAGGTGTAGAACAGGAAGAGTGCAGGAGAGAAGAAGACGGGAGAATAGAAGAAGAAACGAATGCAGATGAGAACAAAGGACTACTCACTGAAAAGAGACTCTCTCACATTAGGACGTTAACTCTCATATAATGAAATAAAGAAAGGCATTTGTTTACAGGCTAATTAATGTATTAGTTTATGAGTGAAGTGTAATTGGAAGATTTATATCCAGAAATTACTTTAATAGTTTTATTTACTATTAATATTGATTAAATTCTTATATATTTTATCTTGAGTTCTTGATATATTTAGGCTGTCGGCATTGCTGACTGGGGCTCGTGAGCCTTAAAAATTGTAATGTCCACTTATTAGTCCTAATACTCTAGAGGGGATGTGACAAGTAGTTATGGGGTCCACTATAGCTACAAATGGGCTCGTATGGCCACAAGAGTAAGTTACAATTACGCAGCCATTTTGAAAGGGAAAAAAACGACTGTATGGGAACAAGGGGGATTTAATGTAAGAATCCTTAATAACATTGGGACCATCATGGATACAAGAATTTAATATTGTGAGCTCATCTGGGTGCAAGGAAACTTAATGTGGGAGGCTAAATGGGAATTTAACATCGTGGGATGGAGAGATTGAATTTATTAAGATTTGGAGTCACTTAGGCACCCTATCGGAATTTAAAATTGGGAACGATGCTGGGACCCTAGAGTACTTTAATATTATTGGACTACTCTAGGGATCTTACAGACCAATAACACACATACTGACAACAACCACACTTACTGACCATCACCTACAAATAGTAACCAGAACCTACTAAGTGAAATAAAAGAAACAGCTGAGGGTCACGAACATAAAATCTTACTTGGCCAGCACCAGCATGTACTGACTAACACCCACACATACTATCGAACGCCAACAATACACACTATTATTGACCCTTTAATAGGAACCTCGCTCAGCCATTTCCATGAAGTCGAGAAATAACCTCGGATGTAGCTGAAGAATTACATGTATATTTGATGGGTTTGGCGATCCTACACATATGTTGTGACAAAAAAGGCCGAGAGTTTTCCGATTGTGACCTTCTTCCGTTGCCTTATTATGCCATTCAAACAAAAGTAGTTCCGAATATAGTTCTCAACGGTGACGAATAACATCAGATGTTTCTTTCTCGACTAGACAGAAAAGTTCGAGGATGTTTCCATTGACAACTCTACCGTCTGAAAAGAATCTGTGTGACACTGGGGTCAGCCTTATTTTGTCTTGTCATTTTAATCATTTTTCGGTTGAATTTTGGCGGCATAGTATAAAACGTTAACACTAGCAGCGCTAAATTTACTGACTCATTTTTGCGGAACAATTTAGAAGGCGACAGTTTTGTGTTAGACGCGTTTTGGAACTAAGCGTGTCTAAAATTTCAGACCTGTAACTATCTTAGCTTTTTCCCCAAGGATATGGAGCTAATACACTCATTCATCGTATTGGTGTTACACTAAGTGTTTGATATATTCACAAAACTGCATACCTGTTTTGTTCTGAGTCGACGAAAAGAACGAGTTTGATATGGCGTAGAGATATGTCGAGGCCGTAAGGCTGAGACGTATTCATATGACATATCAAACAGGTTCTTTTCCCGGGATAAGTACCCAAAAAAAAAATCCACGTATGTGATTTGTATATATTACATACCCCTTTCTAAGCTTTCTAAATATTTTTAAATTTATTGTATGAACGACATTCCGAACAAAATTGGGATTTATAAAAGCTCAATTCCTTACGTTCAAAAATAACTACTGGACGTCAAAGAATGCACTAAAGTAGCTCGAATCTGGGTGTGTGACACGGAAATATGTAGTGAACAATGGTTTCTTACTCCAGATTCAGTATAGAAGATTAAATGTGGATATAATAATGTAGATATGCCGTTCGAAGTTTGGAACTGAATCGTTCGGAGTTCATTCCAGGCGAAACGTCTCCGCAACAGTGATTGCTGCAAAACAGGATAGCTCAGATTTCAAATCACATTAACATCTCTTGAAAAAAGTGTCTGTTAGTTACATGTCATAGCCAATGAAAAAATAAACCATTCAATATATTTTACGAAGAAAAAGTGTTAAAAACTTACAAAACTAGAAATAAAATAACATTTAGGCAGTGATTTATTGTGATCACAGCGTAATAATTCGTAAATTTATAAATTCGTTTGACAGTATATTTTTCTATTTAACATCTTGTCTTGAAAAGTTACTCACAAAATGGCGGACGATGAATTAAAGGGAGATAAATTTGAAGGCTAATGGGACATAACGGGAACTGGCACCAGTCTTAAGCCATCACTATCAAACGACCAAAGCACGGGGTTTCATTTCTTTCGACAATCTTACAAAGGTATTTCGTTTACATAAATGTTTAAGACAGTATTAATCATTTACACATGATCCCATATTACTGCCAGGAAGTCTGTGTTGCTGGTATCAATGTGCCCATTTTGATGTATCAATGTGCCATCTTTGAGGTATCAATATGCCCTTTTTGAGGCATCAGTGTGTCCTTTTTGAGGTATCAATGTGCCCTTTTTTAGGTATCAATATGCCCTTTTTGAGGTATCAATGTGCCCTTTTTGAGGTATCAATATGCCCTCTTAGATGTATCAATGTGCCTTTTTGAGGTATCAATGTGCCTTTTTGAGGTATCAATATGCCCTTTTCGTGGTATCAATCTGCCCTTTTTGAATATTTAGTGCACTATGATTCGCCCAAAGCCGCATGCACACTATATTGTATGATGTCAGTGTGAATTACTGACATTTCCAAAGCATATGCAACGACAAGTGAAATGACCCGAGAATGTAAAGATAAAATGTGCTTCCGATCTCTAGTTTTTAGACTGATATCCTGCACATCTGCTGTACAATTGTTTAAGTCCAGGTTTCTTCACTTTTCAGACATATAAATACATAACCATTGATCATATGATTACAGAATCATGAAACTATCGAATCGTTATTTAAATTATTCACTTGAAAAGAACGTTTTGCCGATGTCTTGCATAAAAAAAAAAAAACTAAAAAAACTATAAAAAAAACAACGTGATATGTTACCTTCTCTTAAAATCAACAAAAGTTGTAATGAAGACATTTGGAAACGAAACTGAGACATAACATTGTTTCAGTAAATCAAAATACTCAGTGTTTACCTAAATTTGTGGTGCCTTGCATCATGAAGCTACTCAAATCGTGGGTACACTTGGTCGTTACCCACAATCCTATGCGATGATGCAGTAAATGTAACCTATATTCGATAGACAACACGGTTACACAAGACTAAACATCAAGCAGGAGTTTATCTAAGTTTGTTAATTCTGTATAGGTATGCATGGGTAAAGTTTGCCATGATCATCAGCAAAGTACAGCTGAACTACATTAAGGTCCTCGCATCGTAACATGAACTACACTAAAGTCCTCGCATCTTAACATGAACTACACTAAAGTCATCGCATCTTAACATTGAACTACACCAAAGCCATTGTATCCTAACATTAACTACACTAAAGTCATTGTATCCTAACATGAACTACATTAAAGTCGTCGTATCTTAACATGAACTACACTAAAATCACCGTATCTCAACACGAACTCCACTAAAGGCATCGTATCTTAACATGGACTACACAAAACTTATAGTATCTTAACCTTTAACTACACTAAAGTCATCGCATCTTAACACGAGCTATACTAAAGTCATCGTATCTTAACATGAACTACACTATAGTCATCGTATCTCAACATGAAGTACACTGAAGTCATCCCATGTTAAGACTAAACTCCACTAAAGCCAGCGTATCTTAACATAAACTACACTAAGGTCCTCGTATCTTTACATTCGTCATCAAAGTGTCTGCTTAACTCGGGAAGAAGTTTGTTACAGAGTAGTTTGTTACAGTCAAAATGCAAACAAACATTTAATGCAACCAAAATTAAATTTTGAGGATTTAGTTGCTTTAACTTTATTTTCTCTTCATTATAAATGAAAATTGCAATATTTCTAAGAGCTTTATACACAGTAGAAAATATCAAAAGATACTTTACACTTGTTATGATTGTTGTCTAGTTAGAGATTATACTTCTGAGTGAACTTCATCTCCATTTATTTGAGAATACATATATGTTAAGATCGATTTCATGATTATTTTAATAATGCAACATCCTCACATAAACATATATAAACAGTACAATTAAGTTATTAACGCCTCCCTGTTTTAGATTTACCTGGAATTTGATATTACAATAACACTGTAATCAAAATGTATTATATATCTTTCCCACTGTCAAATATTGTTAAATGACTGCTGTAAACAATATTGATGTTGATATACATGTACTGTTGATTTGGACTGTTTTGGAATCGCGCATATGTTTTGTTGTTGGCAGTTAGTGTTAGGCTTACACCACATTTATGCCATACAAAGATAACACACATCGTACTTTAATAATAATAATAATAATAATAATAATAACAACAACAACAACAACAACAATAATAATAATAATAACAATAATAATAATATCTTTATATGAAGCGAGTAACTCAATTAGTTAAATGTAATATCCCTTGAAGCCATAAATAAAGGTTTATCAGTCATATTAAGGCAAAATATCTTCATACAGTCCTCTAAACAGATATCCCAAAGACCGTGACAGATGGAGAACTGCAGTGAAGGCCCTATATTCTAGTGGGAACGAAGAGGAATGATGATCATTATACAAGTTTTCTCCCTCTTGAAAATAAATATTTACAGTATTTGCACACCTTCCCGTTTGTTTGTACCCCCATACTGATTTTCAAAGAAAAGGCTTCAAGGATATAAAAAAAAAATGCACAAAACTTAATCATTTCATTCACTGACTTATAAGTTCAAACTAAATGTCGAAAGGGGTGTCCCAAAAACTGTCAGCTTGTTGGCATTTCGAATCAAAAGGGAGGAATTTTTTTAGTAACATGGTCGCCATATTCCTATGGGTGAGCCTTTGTTTTCAAGCAACAGATGTGATGTAGTTAATCGTCTTTGATAATCTCAACAATTCTGTAAATGTTGGAGATACATCTCTTTGAACATGTGTATACAAGAGTTCCCTCTGTTTATTTTGTTCAATTTGTCTTTGAAATATTAAAACTTTACATTGCAAATACTACAATAGACTGTTCCAGAGACACTGAGCAGCCTGTCTACTTGTTTACATCGTGAGATACCGTGTGTGTGTGTGTGTGTGTGTGTGTGTGTGTGTGTGTGATTTAGATTTTTAACGTAGCTTTAACAATTTTTCAGTCATATCGCTACGATGTCTGCAGTGTGATAGTTTATAGTGATGTCTAGCACTGGGGCTTTGCTTTGAAATGTCAATAAGTAGACAGTGTTAGGGACCCCTTCGCGAGAGCCATTTAGAAATTATAAATAAATAGCGGCCATTTTGAACTGTTCTCAAGCCCGTAGTCTTTTCAACGTGATAATAACTTCATTGACGTCGCAATACATAGATGACGCGTTATTAATAACAGTAACGCAAGCAATAGTTCAGGACAATTAAAACTCAATGATTTCTTCATTATTTTTTTTAATTACATGAATAACAATACAAATTAAATGAGTAGGTATTTCATTAATTGTTGAATCGCGGTCGTGTGTTATGTTCACGACCTTTGTAAAATCACATCATAATAGCAATAGTTTCAAAACTTGTATTCAAGGAATGGGATCCAAATGTAAGTAATCCGCAAAAGGACACCGGTTTTCTTGTATTTTCTTTTATGCTGATATGCCATACGTAATCTTTATATACAGATACTGTTGGTACAGGCCAAAACTCGGGGATGGCGAAAACCCATTCAGACATCCTCGGATTTTTCTGCCTCATCCCTAGATTTGCGTAAGAGACCTAAGGTGTAAGTAATGCCAATTTTGAACTGTCCTCATCCTCATGGTTGTTATTACGTCATAACGTTATTGACGTCAAAATGACTGAGTGACGTGCCACCACAATAGAAACGTAAGCAATAGTTTCAAGCTTTCGAAACTGAGTGATTTTTTTTCAAACTTGTTAATTAAAAACTTGCTGAAATTAGATTTCAAAACAAATGCGAATGGATTTCAGTGATTTTGAACTTAGTCAACTGTTATTTACAATGCCTGTCTTTCCTTAGGATCTCTTTCTTTGATTGTATAACCGTACATTTATTTGCATTCCAAAATCTTGCAGATTTCGGAAGTATGAATAGAGTGACCTTCCAGGGCTCTTTCTGGAAATCTAAGTCATTCGTGCAAAAGATTTAAATTCTCTCACAAGTTCCCTCAGTTGAAATAAACACGTGTAAAATTACTTTCAAACATATTAGTATCCCTTTGTCATTAGGCCTTAAACTTACGGTATGATATGACGTCACTGTGACATCATAAGATGTTGTTATACGTGGTTGATATTGAAAATTTGCGGTATGGCGTATTGACCTAAATAACATTAGCATGCATGTGATAAAAAATAATATTTTAAGTTAAGCTATGACAAGCATTGAAGTCAACATCATGCTTAGGGAAAGACCACAAACTTTTCCAATATTTCGAGTTGGCAGAGTGTATTCAAGTAATGAAGATTATCTGTATAGTGAAACAGAATATACACCGTACACACTGCTCCGGATTCTTACCTACCTAGGTAAAACAAGAAACCATAAACAAACGTCACAACCTCAATGATGTTTTAGTTACTGAATAACCTTATTTCATTTGGCATGGTGTGCTTGCATATTGTACTCGCGCGCGCGCGCGCGCGCGCGCGTGTGTGTGTGTGTGTGTGTGTGTGTTGGGGAGGAATGGAGTATGTGCAGATGAGGGAATTGCATCCCAAAAAGTTACTATAATAGTTTCATAAACATAAATTATTCAGAGGTGCTGGGGAAAGGAATATTTATCATGCATGCACGACACTTCCTAACGTAAATATATAACGTAAGTAAGCACTGCGATGTTTTTGTTATGGGACCCCGGGGGAGGGGAGTAGTCTAAATCGCTCGTTTTTACAGTTCACTTACACATCTCACCTCTGTCAGCGTGAGTTCGATTCTCACGCAGTTAGGCCAACGTGGGTGTGTGAGAAGCTTGATAGTGATTCTTCCTGGGGGTCTTTTCTGGTTCTTTCTCCACCAATATACTAACCGTCATGTATAGTCTATCATGTGCTGAAAAAAAAATGGCGTTAAATCCAATAACAAGAACAACATATTATTGTCGATGTTTAAATATATCGCTCTTACGTAAAAAAAATATATCACAATAATAAAGCTATTGCGATACCTACTGCAATGATAACTTGTTTATATTGTTAAAGTTTTGGTCAGTCACACGACCTGAAGGATTATCATCTTAACGATAAATATATATTCACTGTGCCAACTCTATGACGAGTGAGACAGAGAGAATGACGTATTTTACGAGATAGAGTTCGTCAATTATAATTTTGATAATTACAGTTGCATCAGTTGATGAATGTAGGGAAGATTTCCATTAGCCAGAACATAGCTGTGTGATCATAGCCAGTTGTGTTTATTTCTGTATAAACTGTACGGTAAACTACTTTATACTTTTATTCTTCTACAAATAGAGTATCGTGCAAAGTAACTAATGTAAAGACTAATCAGAAGGTATACACACTGCATGCCTTTAAAACTAAATAAAAATGGTGGGTTTATATTTGATTCAGAAAATTCAATAAATTGATTTGACAGAATCAAATAACAAATCTTTATAATTTTTCTGAAGATGAATAATTCTTTTTTTTTGATTAGATTGGAAAAAAGCTGGTAAACTCAAAATCTGCCAAAAGAACTTTCATTGCGGCTCGTTACAAATGAATTTAAAACTATAGGCAAATGGATATAAGGATTGGAGGAGGGTGTGTGTGTCAAAGTTTAACATAATAACTAGATTCACAGCCCTACAATATAAGACGCCGACCTTGAGAGTTGTGATGTGGGGGTGGGTGGGTAAAAATAAAAATGTCGCCCATCGTAACATGGTTGATGTTTTGCACAATTTGACTATTGGACCCCCATCGCTATAACCATTTACCGAAAGTCTAAATTTCATTTGTAAGTAGCCCCTGTAGGTAGCCTAAACTGTTAAAGAACATGAAAACAGATTTAAAGAAGCGAAAATTGGTTACTCGCGTATCTGGGAAATAAAAATTCTGCCAAGTCACAATAAACTCATGAGAGCATCAAATCACAGAGTCAAACAAAATAACACATCTTATGCTTTGAATATTGAACTTCTACTCAGATGCCGTATGCTAATTTAGATAAAAGATTAAGACCATGCTGTGGAATGTTCAAATCTTTAGATCGCTTACCATTGGTATAATTAGTTGTTTGATGTTGACGTATCTATTACGTTGCAGATGGAGAATCCCCTTTTCTATAAATAGGTACGTAGCAGACGGCCTCAACAAGAATTCGTACGCTTAAACAAAGCTCTAAAATTCATAGAAAATATTTACAAAA
>JAECUM010035622.1:0-12790 GCA_016617855.1 Megalonaias nervosa
GGGGCAAGTAATAAGGCCACTCCCTAAACCACTTCCAGTTGCGCCAGGAGTATCATAAGATTCTTCTTCTTCTTCCTTACCTGTTGTTTGGACTGGTTGTAGTTGTTGTGATCGTGGTAATTTAATTTGTGGTGATTGTGGTAATGTTGCAAATTCTTCTTTTGGTTGTTGTTGTTCTCGTCGTTGTTGTCGTTGTCGTTGTATCTCTTGTTGTCGTTGTAGTATCTTGTGTTGTTGTAGTAGTGGTTGCAGTCGTGGTAGTGGTTGTTGTAGTGATGGTAATTTAAGCCGTGGTGATGATAGTGGTGATAATTCAAATTGTGGTGGTTGTGATAATCGTTTACTTTGTTCAGTCTCTTCTATATATTTATTTACAATCTTATCAAATCTGTTAAAATTTCTAATATCTTCAGTATTTCTGATTTCTGGAATACCAGTAGAGACGCGATATACATCCTTGATCCAATTGGAAGAGCTTAGAGATTTAACATGTTCTGGTTTTACATATTTTTTTCTTTCATAATATCCAAACGCGGCAATATCAAATAATCGTCTTGGATCCCTGATAGCAGCAATACCTTCAGGCGTAAATTTATCTATTATCTTAGTTCTGGTTCTTGATGGTTGAGGAAGTTGAACGGGTGGTGGTTAAGGAAGTTGAATGGGTGGTGGTTGAGCAGCTTGAATACGACCAGCAATATCAGCAGGCAATGTTGCAAGAGCTCGCTGTGTTGCCTCGGTTGCTGTAACAATTTTCTTCGTTGGTTCGACAATCGGTTTAAATAATTGTTCTGTACCTTCTGTAAATTCCACCTGAGACTCCTGACGCGATTGTAGTTGTTGCTTAACAGAATCACGAACAGGTAGATATTTTTTAATTGCCTCTAGTCGCTCTCGAGCTAATTTGGCTGAGTGTGGTTCTCCAATACTCATTATTGATAATATCTATACGGGCTGTTTAATTTATAGCAGCAGGGAGGGTGAACGACATACGCGTAGTGACCAGCACGTGAAAAAATCAGAAAAAATCTGGTCAATTAGAGAAGTTTTCATTATTAAGGCAAAAACTTTTTTTTCAGCCTTCGTAGGAACCCTTAAATTTCAAAATTAAGGTCTCTGCACCCTCCCTGCTGCTCAAGGAGATCAAGAAATACGGATGGCAAAAATACTTCTGAAACCAATATTTACATAATTATTTCTCCGTTTTAAAATCAAATTCATATGCTAAGTTAGTACTCGTGACGATCTTGATTTGCTTATCATAAACAATATAAAAGATAATTGCTTTTTCTTTTAACAATTACTTGTAAGAAACTTTCCTTGAACCTGCCTTTAACTGTGACAACGATGAATGACTTTTTATATGCATTTGAGGATGATAACAAGCAATATCGTTTTAAAACTTTTATTCAGGGGATTCGAATGAGGATTTTGCGTTCAAACAGCTTAATGATTTATCTCTTCTTACTGAAGGGATCAGTTTGTAAATTGGCCATGGTCCGTAAGATAGGGGGAAAAAAATTTCAATCAACGCCAATAGGTACTTAAAAATATAAAAATATCTGTACAATAATGCAATATCTTTGATGTCAGGCAGAACGAAAGAACATATAAATATCAAATTTCAAAATTACCAGATGAAAGACCAAACAAAAATGAAGGGTGAGAGGAGAAAAAACGAACAAAGGCTTATCTGAACTCGTGTATGTTTCTTCGTTCTTTATTTTCAGAAACTTCCAGAAAAGATCGTCAAATCTCTATAACTACATGATTTCACAATGTATGGACATTTCTTTTGCATTCTAATTATTAATTTGGGTTTTGAAAAAAAAAGATCTTGCTTAGAGAAAATAATATGGACATAAATATTGTATCGTATTGTGCGTTAGATAAAGAGACTATATTTTCTACTAGAGCGAAAGCAGAAAATAACTCATTGGAGTTGTCATTGTTTTCCGTCGGTACCAGTTTTTTTTTGTCGGTACCAGTTTTATCCGAATAGATTGTCCCACATGCTCTTGAGTCTCTGTATCACTCCCTGAACACCTTTCTGAAGACGGGCAGTCCCACACTCAAAGCCCTGCTCGATCAGCAAACGCCATACCCTGACAAAGGAAATAAAATATTACAATGATAAAAGCAACATTTCTCTCATGCATTGCGCAATATTTCATAGCAAACACTAGTACTATTTTTGTCAGCACGAGCAGCTTTCATTGTGACGTCAAATTGTGCCACATTCAATCCGGTTTGTACTGGATCGCATATTTACGTCCACCTCGCCCAGTAATGTCCACGTACTTTATTGACTTTTCCGTACGTATTTCGCAGGGCGTACATATAATGGCCTCGCAAAAGAAATGTGTATGTATGAGGATCGTAATAAAGTGGTTAATCTCAGTCTAAAGGTATGTGTAATATAATTCTAAAAATTACTCTATATAGAAACAGTCAGCAATGAATACTTATATGACCTCTATGACTTGTAATTTACCCGAGGAATAAAGTTTAAAACAGCTCAAGTCTTTCTTTAATTTGAAATAATTATTCAAAAAATCTAAGATACTTTATGCCCGCACCTGCTTATCCAAATTATACGCATTTATCATATATCTCGACTATTAATGGAAAGAACGACATATTATCCTAAATGTAAATACATTGGCTTCGTTAATCTTTGTTTTTAAGAACATATCGATCAAAGATGTAGGACACACAAAGGCCAGCAAATTTATTTTAGCCTAAACCCCTTGTGTGAGATAATTTGTAAGGATTAGACAGTGTTTAAAAACCCGATTGAAAATGGCAATCAAACAAATGAAAGTACAAAAAATATGTAAATAAGGCTGCTGCTAAAGCATTACTTCGTTATCAAAGACATCATTATGAGTTTTAGAAAGGAAACAAAAAGTTTATCAAATGTTATTGCCAATTACGATCACTTGACGCCATCTATCATTCAGAATACACATATCCTAGGATGACGATGGAACCCTGATAATGCCCATTTCCTGGGACAATAATGGACCCTTACTAATGCCCATTTCCTAGGACGATAATGGACTCTTAATAATGCACATCTCCCAGGATAACAATGGACCCTTGCTAATGCACATCTTCGAGGACAGTAATAGACCCTTACTAATGCACATCTCCCAAGACGATAATGGACAGTTAATAATGCCCATTTCCAGGGACCATAATGTACCCTTGGTAATGCACATCTCCAAGGATGATAATGAACCTTGAGAACCAAAATGACAAAACTTAAAGTATGCTGTAAACAAAGACTTGCGTCATTAGAAATAATGTAAATATTGAAATAATGTAAATACCAACGATGTATTTCTTACCGTGGTTCGTTAAGGGCAAGCATTTTAGTCATATCAGCGGCATCAAAGATTCTCCAATAGGCCCGCGTGTTTTCAGCTACAAACCGGCAGAATGTGGGATATTCTGCCGTTTTGATATCTTGGCATCTGACAATGCCATTAACACCGACTTCTTTTATCCACTTGCACGTCGCGCTGCTGCCCTGGTACAGGTCAGAGTAATGACTGGTCAAACAGATGTTAGTCTCATTCATATACCTTTGTCCCTGAAATAAAATGTTTGTATTATTAAGCGTCTATCCGGCCGTCTCTCTGATCGTATGTATGTATGTATGTATGTATGTATGTATGTGTGAATGTATGTATGTGTGCGTGTATGGGTGAATTAAATTAATATATGTCTGTTTCTTTTGCGATGATTCCTGCTGTACCAAGCCATATTGTTTTGACGGCATCTCACTACAGGAAAAAATTTCCAAAACCTTAGATTCTCTTGGCCCACAAAAAAGTCACCGTTATAGGTATCTGGTGTACTGTCCCCGATCACTATTGAAGTTTGTGATTGAAAATACTATCTCCTTTAACGCTGTGTATCCTATAGAAAATTGATGTTGCGCTGGAGGAAAATGAAGAAAATTTATTTGAAGCAAAGAAATAAATTCGATTTTGATTTTAACACTGCCTCCAGCTCAGAGCTGCTTTCTTGCAGATGCTGAAACATTCCTCATCGCAGGGAAACCCGCTAAGCCATGAGAATTGCAAAATGCTACATGGATTATGCTAATTGTTTAATGTATGTTGCTGAATGGTACATGATTTATGCTAATTGTTTTATTATGTTTCTGGATGCTACATGCTTTATGCTAATTGTTTTATATATGTTGCTAAATGTTACATGCGTTAAGCAACTTGCATAATACTGATTGTTAAATGCTAAATGATAAATACGAATTTGAATATTCAATTTGCCTTATGCAAATGGTTTATGCAAAATGCTGGATGATACTTTCTTTATGTGAACAGCTAAAAGCTACATACTTCAATTGGGAATTTTGTTAATTGTTTATGTTCTGTACCAAATGTTTTATTATTTTATACAGTCTAAAACTTATAATCAACATATAACAGAAAAATAAGGTTAAAATGGACGTCATTTGTTTCCTTTTCTATGGTTTAATGTCGGTTCGCAATTATGCAAGTTCTAATTTAGCGAGAGAAAGAAAGAGACAGCATGACCATCCGTTTAAAATAATGGACGGCAGGGATCAAAAGCTATATGTGTTTTAAATCATTTAATATTGATTGATTTTACATTGGCAAGAAACTCTAAAATAAATCTTTAACATTCAAGGATGGCTATATTGGAAACATTTTGTCTGAGATAAATATTATATAAGAGTTGAAAATAACTTTTTAATCTTAAATCTGCACAAGTAGTCCTTTCATTCTTAACATATAGATTGAGACATTTTGATCTTGAAAGAGATCCCCATTCTGTCCTCATAAATAAAATAAAACTATATACAGAAGAATGCAGGATATTATTGCTCTAGTTTAATCATTGCTGTCAGCTTGAAGTTAAGTGTAAATAGATTTATCACACTCTTCTGGTGCCAGTTGCTGCTGAAAAACAACGATTTTGTGAACTCAAGTGGTTACCGAGCATGGGGATGATTTAGGTCCCCTTTGGTTCCCATATCACTTTCATCCCACAAAACTCTTCTTTACATAGGACGTAGCACTTGATAGGTTGAGTTATTTATTAAAGGTTTCCAACCAGGAATTGTTTTCAAAACAGTGTTGGGAGTTGTTTTTTGTTTTGGTTTTTTTGTTTTTTTTGGTTTTTTTTGGGGGGGGGAGGGTTAATAAAAAAAAAAAGTTCCATTATTCACCTATTCAATTAAATATTTATTCCACTTTATTTATTTCCAAATGGAAATCAGATTGATGGGTGCTCATATGAAGATAATAAAAAGACGAAGTTTCTAAACTCCTCTCAATTTCAACGGTCAACATCACACTCTGTCTCATCTTAACATTTGAACAAGCAACGAATCATCTTTCACTGCAGTTGGTGAACATTATGTAATAATATATTAACTAGATCTTTGATTCTAATAAGGCTAGTGGGCCTGATCTTGTTATAATGTGTTGAAGTCACTTTCATACTCAGTTTCTAACGTTGCATGTTTAATGTTATTGATGCAGTAGGTCTTTGCAACAAAACAACTTTCTAAATCCGTGAAAACTAGTTAATGTTATGCCGATGTTTAAAAGATGTAATAAAGGCATATTATCCAAGTACAGACCTATAGCAGTCATAAGTTGTATTGGAAAACTGGATTATATACAAGCATATTTCAAATCAATATTGTATCTAAGTACTAATCAAACCTTCTACTTTATAGAATATATCTTGATGCTTGTCAAGAGTAAGGAATGAAATTCTTTGTGTAGTGTTTTGTGATCTTTCTAAGGCACAAGGGTCTCCACTTAAATAGAATAAGCAGCAATTTACCGCTTATTTTCTGTAAGGCACAAACATTAACAAGTGCTTTTCTTGCCTCTAACAATGGGGCCCATGGTGGCCGAGTTATCAAAGTCATTTGAAAAAAATTGCCAGAGCTTCCGGTGGGCGGTGATTCTTCCCAGGGTCTTCTTGGGTTCTTCTGTCACCAAATATACCAGTCGCCACGTATCATGTGCAGAAAAATGGCGTTAAACCCCACAAACCAAATTATGGCTAACTCGCTCTCAACACTGTATCATTTACTTACTCATATAAGGTGCGATTATATAGATTATATACATTATTGTGGTGTTCGGGGTGCTCTGGGAGGGGTAGTACCTCTGGAGGGGGGGCATGTCGTGCTCTTTCGGGAGTAGCTCGTCCACCGTTGGTCCCCACCAGGCGTTCAGCTCTCACCTGTGGCTCCAAGAAACTGTAGCATGCACAGCGGCCACACCACGGGCAACGGCTTCGACTGGCCGGCTAAACCAGGTTGACGGTCTCAAACCCTCGGTTAGTTAGGAGCTTGCCTATCCTTGCATGCAAAGCCAGCTTCGGCAGACTGGGCGGAAGAGATCAACTGTATGATCCAACGGCCAAGAAGGCGAATCTGCAAACGCTTTGTGGAGAGCGCAGGGCATGACTAGGCACTGAAGACGTCATGGCCATTCAATGCAGCCGAAGTAGTAACCAGCCGTGACGAATCTTCGTACCACTGGGTCCCAACTACCAAGGCCGAGAGAATGAGGCTGTCTCTGTGCAAAGGCTGTTTCACTTAAATCTCCTTCACGCACAGGTTATGTTGTGCACTCATCATCCAGCATCATCACACTCATCATCACCTACCAAAGTCCTACGGCGATGGGCGACTGGCGAAGCAACAGGTGGAGATGACCACTGGGAGTTGTAGTCAGAGACCTGCACGTAAACGGCCCTTGGACAAGTGGTCGCTCTGCTCTGTGCCCAGGGCAGCAGAACAGTTCGGCAGCATCCAGGGCGACTGAGCAGACCTTTTTAGGACAGCGCTGCTCACCCTGTATAGGGAGGGGCCTAGAAAAGGTGGCCTAAAAAATAGCCTGCCCTTCAAAATCTGGCCAGCTTGCCGCGGCTGGCAAGATCATCCACGTCTGCGGTCGAAACCAAGAAAGAAAGAAACTTATTATTGGAGCATGGAACATCCGTACTCTTATGGACAAAAAGAACGTAGCAAGACCTTACAGGAGAACAGCCCTAATTGCTAAGGAGCTTTCACGCTACAGTATCGACATTGCGGCCTTGAGTGAAACCAGGTTCGCAGAGGAGGGTTCTCTGACGGAGCTTGCAAGCGGCTACACCTTCTTTTGGAAAGGAAAAGCCCAAAAAGAAGACAGGATCCACGGAGTCGGCCTGGCTATCAAATCAAGCGTTCTGAAACAGCTTCCAGACCTGCCTGTTGGTATTAATGAGAGGCTAATGAAATTGCAGCTACCTGTCAGCCACAAACGCCACACAACAATCATCAGCGCCTACGCCCATACCCTCACGAGCCCAGCGAAAGCCATCGAGCAGTTCTATACTGTACTATGCTCAATTCCAGCTGACGACAAAATCATACTACTGGGGGACTTCAAAGCCTGTGTTGGCTGTGACTATGGTCGATGGAAAGGTGTACTTGGCAAGCACGGTGTCGGCAAGATGAACAACAACAGCCTGCTGTTACTCAGCAAATGCGCAGAATTTGACCTCCTTATCACAAACTCAATGTTCGGAATGGCGAACAAACACAAGAACACCTGGATGCACCCCAGATCTCGCCAATGGCACCTAATCGACTATGTAATAGTCCGTCAGCGCGATGCCCAGGTTGTCCTCATCACCAAGGCCATGCGAGGAGCGGAATGTTGGACAGACCACAGACTTGTCCGAACCACCCTAAAACTGCGCATTGCCCCACATCACGCAAGGCGCCCTAAGCATATGCGCACAGCCTTCAACATTGTCAGACTTCAGCAGTCCTCCATCCAGCTTGATTTCCAGAAGAGTCTAGATGAAAAAATGTCTACCAACGGACCTTTACATGGAAGTGCCTCCGAGAAATGGAACAAGCTCAGGGACATGATAAGAGAGACAGCTATGGAGACTCTGGGCCCCAAGAAGCGAACCCATCAAGACTGGTTCGACGAGAACAACGATGCCATTAAAGATCTGCTTGCCAGAAAAAATAAGGCATTCATGGACTGGCAGAATGACCCAAACTTCATCCCCCAAAAAGACCGCTTCAAATCCTATCAAACTGAGGCTCAGAGAGAAATCCGCAAGATGCATGACCAGTGGTGGGAAAGGAAAGCTAATGAAGTGCAAAGCTATGCCGACACTAACAACTCCAAAGAGTTCTACAGTGCCATCAAGTCAATCTTCGGCCCTTCAAAGTCTGGTTCTGCCCCCTTGCTTGCTGCAGATGGCAGTACACTAATAAAGGACAAGGCTGGCATTAAGGACAGATGGAAAGAGCACTTTAGCCAGCTCCTAAACCTGCCCTCATCGGTTAGCCATTCTGCTCTTGAACAAATACTCCAACAGCCAACGCATGACCAACTGAATGTTCCGCCAACGATAGATGAGTTGAGGACGGCCATTAAACAAATGAACTGTGGCAGGGCACCTGGTAAGGATGGCATCCCAGCGGAGGTGTACAAGGCTCTCAGTGAACAGACTCTAGAGGCATTCCACGATGTGCTAACCAGCATCTGGATGGAAGAGGAGATGCCAGACGACCTCCGCGACGCATCAATTGTAACCATCTATAAGAATAAAGGCACACGTGCGGACTGCAATAACTACAGAGGCATCTCCCTACTCTCCATAGCTGGCAAAATACTTGCTCGCCTCGTTCTCAACAGACTTATCGCATCAGTGTCAGAAGATAACCTACCTGAGTCTCAATGTGGTTTTCGCCCAGACCGTAGCACTGCTGACATGATCTTCGCAGTAAGACAAGTCCAAGAGAAGTGCCTTGAGCAGAACACGAATCTGTATGCCGTCTTCGTGGACCTGACGAAGGCATTCGACACAGTCAACAGAGACGCACTGTGGATAATACTCAAGAAGCTTGGATATCCTCAGAAGTTTACCAGCCTCATCCGGCTTTTCCATGATGACATGACTGGAGAGATTCTCTCAGACAGTGAACCCTCTGAGAAATTCCCCATATCTAATGGTGTCAAACAATGCTGTGTACTCGCTCCGGTGCTCTTCAACCTCTTCTTTACGCAGGTACTGCTCCACGCCATCCGTGACTTTGACCTTGGTATCTACATTAGATATCGCCTGGACGGATCAGTGTTTGATCTCAGACGCCTAGCTGCTAAACCAAGACGCTTGAAAGACTCATCACTGAAGCACTCTTTGCAGATAACTGTGCCCTCATGGCCCATGAAGAGATTCACCTACAGACAATTGTGGACAAGTTCTCTGAAGCCTCCAATCTGTTCTGACTCACAATTAGCCTAGGAAAGACAGAAGTCCTCTTCCAGCCTGCCCCAAACACTGTCCCTTCACAACCCTGCATCACCATCGGCGACACGCAGCTGAAGAATGTGGACAGCTTCAAATACCTAGGGCAGCACAATATCCAATGATGGCTTCCTGGACAAAGAGATCACTGCGAGGATCCAAAAAACCAGCCAAGCACTCGGACGACTTCAAACCAAGGTCTTGCAGCACAAGGATATACACTTGTCAACAAAGTTGAAGGTGTACAATGCAGTTTTCCTGACGTCTCTCTTGTATGGCTGTGAAACATGGACTGTATACCGAAGGCACATCAGTCGGTTGGAACAATTCCACCAGCGCTCCCTGAGAGCCATCATGTGGATCAAGTGGCAGGACCGAATCCCCAATCAGGAAGTCCTTGATAGAGCAAACACAACAAGCATCGAAGCCAAACTGATCCAGGCTCAGCTTCGTTGGACCGGCCATGTCATCCGCATGGATCAAAACAGAATCCCGAAGCAACTGTTCTTTGGCGAGCAAGTCCAAGGCAACCGAAACCAAGGCCGCCCTCACAAGAGGTACAAAGACAACCTCAAGACGCACATCAAATGGGCAGACCTTCAACCCCATCAGCTGGAGCTCGCTGCCTCAGACAGAAGTCACTGGCGAGCCCTGACCAGAAAAGCCAGTTCCACCTTCGAGGCTGACCGCCGCCAGCGTCTTGCTGCATCCCGTGAGAGACGTCACAGAGCTGCGCCTCAGCCACCCCCAAGTACCGGTGTCCCATGCCCCACCTGCAACAGCCTGTGTCCATCGGAATTTGGACTCCGGAGTCACATACGCGTCCATCGTTGATGAGACTGCACAACAATGTCTTCCTCGGCCCCCGAGAGACTACCAAGAGATATATATAAATTTAGATTGATTTTTTTTCAGAGTGTTCAATGTTCAAAATGAAGATTTTAGCTTCAAACATTTGAAGAATCTTTAGTGAAACCAGCAAATATTTACAATGTCATCTATTGTCGAGAACGTTGTTTTACTCCTGTCCAGGATGGGTTAGATTCTATAAAGCAGGACGATTTGCTTGGACTTATTCGACATTATGATAGTTAACAAACCAAGAGATAAAGGTCATCTTGGTTCAGTATTTGGTGGAAAAGAAACTTCTGGATAGTAGTGCATTTGATTGTATATCTGGGTTTGATAGGAAATTTAATGACTTATTGTTAGCGAACCAGATCGAATTAGAATTAGGAAAGTTTAAACTTCAGAAGGGTATGATAGAAATGCAGATTCAGATAGAGGAACAAGTGCGAGGCAAATAGAGAGAGAGAGAGAGAGAGAGAGAGAGAGAGAGAGAGAGAGAGAGAGAGAGAGAGAGAGAGAGAGAGAGAGAGAGAGAGACATATGCTATGTAGATTAAACGAATTAGAACTGTCAGACTGTCATACTCCAACATTACACACAAGTTCAGGTTTCGATGGTAGCAGAAATTTTAATTTAATACCTCCTTGTCATGAAAATAAGTTGATATTCACTTTGAGAACATTGCTGAAGCTGAAAGCTTTAAATGGCCAAGAGAGCATTGGACTTTATAATTAGACAGTGCTCTTGTTCAAAGCGCGTGAAATATTTATTTCACTGTCTGTACTACAAGGTGCTGATTATGGTGTGGTCACGGAATGTGTCTCGAGAGGTTGTTAGTTTTTACCTGAGGCATATCGACCAATGTGTAGGAACTGTAGAAGAAATGCACAAATTCTTGTTGAACATGGAAGAAAAATAATAACTATTTGATAGATAATACTCAGCCATGAAACGTGATACAGATTACGATATCCTTCGACATCTCGTATTAAGCGAAGAGATCAAGAGGTGCATCCATAGTGATGTCAGGACCTATGTTGATGAACATAAAGGAAAACATAGGTAAGTGCTGCTTGCACAGCTGATGGGTATTCATTGACTCACATTGCTTCGATCGTCAGTATGTTTTTCTCCAACCTGACTTTTGATATAAATCATCTTTCTAATACGAGCAGTTTCATATAACACAACATTCGGAAATCGAACATCTGATAAGACTGATCAGAAATCCTTTCGTGCACTTATAGTAAAAGGATTGGACACGTTATCAATGGTTGTTAGAGACTGAAACATAAGCAACATAATAAAGAACAGCTCTTCCAAATTATCTTCATTCAAAGAGATCAAGTTTACGGTCATGTGTTGAAAGCAATACATTCGTTGGCTAAACAAACCCCTGCTTGATTTTATTTTGGAGACTCATTAACCATTCATGTCAGGGTTTTATGACACTTAATTGGTGATTCTGCTAGGCATATCCAAATTAAAATATTAAGCGGCTCAGGAGTGTCTCCACGTCCGTTGTTATCAGGTGCTTTGCATTTGTCTAACATAAAAAGTGAAAGTGTTCTTTTCTCTAGGCCTATAGTACAGCTGTCTAAATGTTCCTCTCCATTGTGCCAAGTTGGCACTAAACTTAACTTCACGACCCGTGATGTCATAGCACTGGCTTTTTAACTTTTAGAACGTACACATTTATTAATATGCAATAGTGTAGCTGGACATAAAGTTTGTGGCTAATCCACTTGTAACTGATAAGCCCTGTTTGGATTGAAACGTTAATCTTGTTGAGATTGAAATCCCTGATTTGTTTCATACTTGTGCAGTTACCAGAGCAATGGCAAAAAGACCTCTTGAGAATGAGGTTGATCAGGAAATTATTTCGTGACACATTTATTAATCCGTCAATTGATGAGGCAACCTTTGATCCTGGCATTGCACAGTGAACCTATTTTTATTACTCATTCTATCCATTAAAATCAGAGTGACAAAGGACAATCACTCATCGAACAGGAGCAAGTTCATGAGATCATTTTGTTTGAGAGGGCTAATAGCAAAATTAAAGAGACGCACATTCCAGTTTAGTACTTTGTGAAGAATGGGCTCTTGTTGAGAAAATGGAGACCACCTAGGTACCCGCTGTTGACAAGTGGTCATTGGGCAATCAAGCTGTCATTCCGAGGTCATATCAACAGGAAATTCTTAGTCTAGTCCATAAAACTCACTTGCCAGGTGATTTTGTGGTCAGTAAGACTTATATAAAGATCTTGAGTAATTGTTATTGGTCGAAAATTGTGTCTTTTTAATGTTCACTCTGTACTCTAACGAAATAAATTGCTTGTTGACTTTTATTCAACTTGTTGGTTTCACCTTTCTCCTGTTAAATACTTTAAGATCTAGAATCTTAACAAGTACAGTTTTCGAATAAATAAATTTTACAACTTCATTAGTAACATATTTGTTCAATGTAAACTCAAGCAGGAAATGCAACGCTTTATTTTATTTATTGCTACAAAATGTGCAAATCCTCAGTGCTGTATTTCAATGGTTGGTTGCGTGAACCTTTCTCAGTGACTGATATATATATATATATATATATATATATATA
>JAECUM010035623.1:0-45160 GCA_016617855.1 Megalonaias nervosa
CGGGAGCGTAAAAGGTACACCCCTCAAGGGTGTATGATAGGAGAGTGTATTTTGTCTGTTGTGGATATCGAGGAAATTCTCCTGGTTCCCCCAATTAAATAGCATCCGTCGCCAAATGCAAGATAATATCTTTAGCATTTTTGGAGACTCGAACACACGAGAGTCTGGACAACTTCGATCTACGTCCAACCGTCTTACCACTTCGGCCATCGCTCTCTTATGAATAATACAGTTAAATTTAAGTATATATATATATAAAATATTTGCGCTATCTCACAGAACTTGTATTACTAATAGAATGTAGAACTGTACTTCAGTTTTTCAAAATTCATAAAATAATTACACGTATAAGTTATAGTTCGTTAAGGTAACAGACAGACGGACTAATACGCTATACACGTATATACAACTGGGTTTGTACAGGTAACGACGTAGTAGTAAGGGAAATAATCGTTCAATTTACTCCGCAGAGAGAGATAGCCGAGTTATCTCGCTTTATTATATATACAATTGCTTTAATCATAGAAATTGATTATTATTCATGTATTTACTAATCAGCCCCTGATTATTTAATCGGACGTTCTATGAGCGTATATACAAATTAATATTAAGAGACTCCTGTCTTAGATCCAAAATGTTTCCTGCCTGGTCAGTAAGTTTGAAATTTATTCTTGTCAGAAATGGATTATGAACTCGCAGGTACACGGGATTAATTGGCTCAGATACAATTAACCACCCGGGCGGATCTTTAGGACTGAATGTATATAGTATATACCCTTGTTGGGCCTGGTTAGATTTTGAAAGATCTACTTGATAACTGTCATCAATTACGTCACATACTAGATTAACTGCAATTGTTGTTGTTATATTAACAATACCAGGTGAGATATGACGTCCGGCACCAAAGGGATTGTTATTGTGTTTTAGTATAATCGGTGGTGGGGCTATTTTTTCCATGAATCAATTATTCTTTTAAAGTGTTCTTCAATAAGATCATTTAATGATTTCTTCATTTCAGCGTTATTTAAATCTGGTATAATAAATGTTTGTAAATCTTTTTCTGTTATTTTATAATGATCAAAAAATACTTGTTTAGATTCTGGATTTGTGTAACGATTTCCATCGAATTTAGTCGCAGTGTTTATAATACTTCGATTGACGATGTATAAATCGAACAAGATACCATTTAAATGTTTTATTGACTCGATTATTTGCTGCTTTACACTTTCATTATAATGTTGTGATAATGAAATAAGTAAATTTCTTAAATCATTAAACGTTTTATCGTATTCAGGTTTAAGAGTATCTAAAAGATGTTTAATAAATCTTACATCAACAGTATATAAACTAATCTTCGTCCTGGTGTCTGTGTTAACAATAAATAATGCTTTATTCAACTTGGGGATTCTTTTACCGTCAAAATCGGTAAAGTAATATCTATCTTCGTTTGGAAATCCAAATCTTGTATTATTACTCCATGGTTGTTTTCCTCGATATTCTGGATCTTTAATGAATTTTTCTTCACTCATTTTAAATTCTTCTAGTTTTGGTTCTGAAACTCCATTATAAACCGGTGGATCTTCAGGCCATCCTAATACTGATCTAATCGAACTTTGATAAATATCTACGGAATAATCAGGGGAATTTATTTCAATAACCGCTGATAATGTCGGTTCGTAGACAGTAATTGCTATTTTTGATTCTTTTCCTGTAATGGATTTAATTCTGCGTTGGAACTCATCATTAATCTGCTCTATTTGATAACTGCCCGTTGGAATAGTAACTACTTGCCAATCAGGAGTTCCATCTGGTTTATTCTTATTAGCAAATACTAATGAATTATTTGGCTGTAGTCCACCAAATGGTTTTGATCTAATATTTGGCCAGCTATAATAAACCCGTAACTGTGCTAATGCTATTTCTTTTGCTGGAATTGCGGTTGGAAAATTGACACTAAATTCCGGATTGGTTGAACTTAATGATATCATAGTAGTTTTTGACGGAGTTGTATTAGTGACGATCTGCTGAAGTAACTCCCTGTCTGTCATTATTATTATCATTATTATTTAATTCATTAAAATCATTAGCGATCACCTTAAAAGCGTCATCATAGGTTTTCATCATCATAGCAAATTCAGTATCGGATATTTCACCATCACTGACACACGAAGAAACGTACAAAGATAGTTTAGAACATGCATCTGCAACTGTATGTAATTTAATCATATAATCGTGCAATTTAGCATTTGTACAGGTATCTATCTTTTTGGCTATAATACCGAGAACACCAGCAATAGTCGTTGATGCTGAAACAATAATGGTTATAATAGTAGGTGCTGTCATCGTCAATGTTGATAATAATAATCCTGTTCCAGCAATAACAGCAGAAACCGAATAAACAACTACATCAATAACAACTATACGTCTTTTGTATTTTTTTATTTTCGTGTTATAATAGTCGATAAAATTATTTAATTTAGTGAGACGCTCACATACCTGATTGCATCTGTAACGTTGAACGTCGATGCGAGACTTAGTTTGATCCATTATTGTTATATTAAGTGACTAATTGCGGTGTTTCAGCCACAAATTCCAGACACCACCAATAAGGCGCTGAGGTTATTGTTATATTATTTGCTTCCAGTAAAAATATTTCTTCAGCATCCTTATTTAACACTATAGATACAACTCCAGAGAAAATATCAGTTGAATGACGCCATAGATATTTGGTAAATATACTAAATTTTGCACCACTAAATACGGACAGTCTATAAACACCAGTAACCTCCGCGGTATATTTGATAGTGTTATTTTGTGGTGTCCATGTTGATGATCCTGATGCTACTGTAATTTGTCCATGTGGAATTTTAATCAGATTAGTTTTTTGAACAATATTAGGTATTCCACTGACAATGTCGTTGAGTTTCGTGTTAACGTCAGCTAGTTTTATTTCAACGGTTGGTTGTTCCCCAAAAAATTCTTTAATGGGTTTGTTTACATTTCTACGAAAATTTAAGAACGTTTCTACATGTTTGGAAAAAGTAGCACTAAGTGTAGTAATTTCGTCACCGATTGTTTTTAACGAAGTTGAAATAGGAATTTCCTTATCATCGACGTATTTCATCAAAATCATATTCTGGTGTTCTAAGATTATTAATACCATTATTATTCATATTAAGAAATGCACGCATTATACCGCCATTGGTCAATACGTACTTAGATTCTTGATCGTCGACGTATTTCTTTGTTGCGGCGTCTGCATCTGCGGTTGGGTTTCCAAGACCTGTAATTTTATTTCGGTTCATGAGAATGTGACCCGTGAATGAATCACCAACTTTCTTAATATAATCGTTGACTGACGTACCGGAATCTTGTATTTTACCCTGATCAGTAAAAGTAACTATATTATTAACAACCGCATTAGGAACTCGTATAAGTACATCTGGAAGTTTTATATTACTAGTTTTTAATCGTCCTTCCTTATCCAGAAAAACAACTACTTCATTTTGATCCACACTGGTTATGTTTAATAAATCATCAATTTCATTTCTGAGCTGATCGAGAGTTGCGTATTTAGATAAATCAGCTTGCTGATGACCTTTACCACGAGAAGATCTTCCATAAATATCCACCATTATATTTACTAATATCTGTTTAAATGTGACGTCGTAGTATATTCATGTACAACTTTGTGAGGTGGTTTTGTTGATTTTGATATAGCATCAAGTACGTTAAGTACTTCTCGACCACATATTGGTGGATCGGTTAATGTTTGTGTTGGTAATGTTGAATACCATATTGGAGTACTTTGATAGCCGCTAATATACTTTAAGAATTCTTTTGGTGGAGCTAATCCATATGAATCAAAATAAATAATTCCACGTGGATCTATTGCATAAGCGACCCAATGCGTGCCTGGACCAGAATTTTCATCGAGATTAATAATACCTGTTTCAATGTTATTTGGTTGTTTTGGTAATTGATCGCGCATGAAAACACCTCTAAAATTTTTTATTTTTAATTTTTTAGCAGCATCTAGTAAATCAAAATTGGACATAGGAGATATTAGTAAACTGTCCCTAGTAATCTTAGGCCTTTTCCGTACCATGAATGTGGAGTCCCTGGTAATCTTAGACCCCTTCCCTTTTTTTTGATTCCCTTTCCTGTTGCTTTCTTTAATGCCATTCCAGCAGCGGTTCCAACGGCACCTAATGCAGCTGCTTTTGCAACAGCTGGGGCTGCAGCGGCTATTAATGCTGGTATAGCAGCAAGAAGTGGAAATATACCACCCGTCTTAATGATATCTTTAATGGCATCCGCAGAAAGATTAAGTTTTGTACCTTTATTTGATTTTTTAGATTCATTGAAATGCCTGAGCTGACGTTCTGTAAGAGATAATTTATTTGAGCCGCTCATCTGTTCTTTCTTTAGTGATATTTTTAATCCACAGTTATTTTTTGATGCTGATTGTATCCTTTTAATCTGACCAGGAGTCAGACTAACACTAACGTGATTATACGACATTATAATATTCATAAACGATCTAATTACATGTTTTCTACTGGCGCATCAACTGCTCGCATTCGTCCACCAACACCTTCAAGTAACATCGATTTATCGCTGAGTATGACAGCAATTGCTCTGTAATTGGCAATAACTCCTATTGTCACACGAGCTCGAAAATGTATATCGACTACTGACTGTCTGGCTAAATCTAAATGTTCGAGTGAAAAGTAATAAATTGGATATAGGGTTGTAAAATCCAATTGTGATATTTGTAAACCAGTATCAATATTTTGATCACGACCCATGAACGTCATCAGACGGTGATATGCACGTGCTACATGATTTTGATCGAAATTCAATAAAATATCTTCGGATGGTTCTTGATGTCCATTTATTCTTAAAGAAACTTCAGAAACATCAAGATTGTCAAATATCATAATACTACGTAGTTGATTATCCACCCGTGCAGCATCTTGAAGCGCAATAAATATATGTCGTGGCGCAGAAACACCTTGCTGAGGAGCTATTTGCCATGTAAATAAACCATTAATATTACTCTGGATAGCATCTGTGGTCATTGTTAACCACGATGATAATGATTTACCACCTTGACCCATAAAAGAGATTAGACGTTCTTCTTCAGATACTGTTGGAGTCATCACCGGCATCCATAATGAAAGTTTTGTCAGAATTACTCTACCAGCATCACCAGCGGGTCGCCATAATGCATCGTTGTCGGTTGCTTTTCGTACAAGTACAACTGTATGCTTAGCTCCGAAAATGACCTTTGTGACATTTCTGCAAAATCCAAAAATATGTGACAGTGGAATCGCACATGAAAATGCTCTTCTTCCACCACGCAACATTGCTCGACGTGATCTAAATCCTAAGTTAAAATCTGGATCTACATTAATAATCATACTTTGTACATCAGCATCGGAGTTTCTAGCAAAATTTCTTGGTCGTCCTATTTCATATTGTCGATACTCTGGAGAATCAGTTGTATCCTTTGCAAACATCATTGACGGGCCAGCCGATCTTGAATAATCGTCGCTATATCGTGCTAGACCTAATATCGTTGTAGCAACATCAACGTCCTTCTGAATTGATTCAATATTTTTTCCGTCAATCATGTACGTAGCACTATCAAATAACGCCATAATACCATTATTAACAAAACCGACACTAACATCGTCTCCATATGCTGCTGGTGCTGCAGGATTAGCGATATTTAAAATTTCACCTTCAACCTCAATAAAAGCCTCAGCGGGTAAGAAATACCTACTTGTATCCTGAACTTGTAGTTCAATTCGTCCACGCTGATCTGGAATTCGAGCGTCATAAGAATAATATTGATAATCACGTATAGACTCATCTTTGAGTACTGGTGCGTCGATGTCGAATGCTGGATCAGATATGCGCTTGAACATCTTTATTATAATTATTATCGTCTAAAATGAAGACCACTTCGGGAAGTGAGACCACTTCCTGCTATCAGACTAGCGGTTATATTTTTTTCTTTTTCTGACATTGGTACATCAGCCAACTCTGATAGCTTTTGATTAGCAACTTGATTTATTATTTTACTGACATTTGCGAGCATTACTTCAGTGCTAGGTAATTTTACTGGTTGAGGTTTTCATCGTATTAATCGTGCTAGTCTATCTTTGATCGCTGAAAATGCTTTACCAGCGAGATTACCCATAGCACCAATACCTTTTTCACGAACAACATCAATAGCTCTCATTCCCAGTTGCTTTGCGATCGGTATTGCTTTTGGGGCTATCCTTCTAAATAGACCCTGAACAACATCACCTAGTCCATCTCCGTAAGTTGTTTTGTATACTGGTAATCGTGAATTTATTGCCCTGACCATGGTTGGTCCACGTTGAGTACTATGTACAATCATTTTATTATAGTAATTGTATTTAATTACGTACTTCAGTCACTGTAGTAATCATCGGCAATTTCATTAATAAGAGACTGATAAACATCAACGTCCATGATACCGCCAGTAAATAACCGTCTACAGATATCAGCCGCCTCATTAATTATTTCTGGAGAATTATTACCAGCTCGTTTTCCTCCGATGAGGATTTCTAGTCGATCAACGTCAGAGATAACGTTATTAGGACAGGTAATAAGACCACTTCCCTGATTAGTAAATCCACTTCCAGTAGGAGGTTCTTTTCCAAACAAACCTAATTCTTCTAAATCTTTTTGCAATTTTTCTTCCCTCTCTCTATTTTCTTTCTCGTCCTTTTTGCTTGGTTTCTGTTGTTTTTGAGATTGTTGTTTTTGTTGTTGCCGTAATTGTTCTTGTTGTTGTGGTGTTAAATGTATGAATGCGATATGTTTATCAATTGCATTATTGTAATCAATAAATCTAGGATCATTACTTCTAGCTTGATCAACTCCGTAATGGATACGAAATATCCATCTGTACCATAATTCACGATTAATATTGTCATCTGCGTAATCAGGTTTTAATAAATTTCTTCGGATACTGAAACTCCTGACCGCGCTTTTAGCTAATTGATCTATGTTTTTAGCAGATTTGATATCATTAATGGCAATATCAGTGAATTTGTCGGTTACATTAACACTACCTGGTTCTGGTTCAGCAGGCGCTAGTTCAGGCGCTGGTTCAGCAGGCGCTGGTTCAGGCGCTGGTTCAGCAGGCGCTGGTTCAGGCGCTGGTTCAGCAGGAGGTGGTAACGCAGCAGCTATCTCAACCGGAAGTTCTCGCAGAAGTTTCTTCGTTTGTTTAGTACGTTTTGCTATTTTGCCGGTCGCCTCTGCAATCTTCTCAGAAACAGGAAGAAGAACTTTAGTGGTTTCTGTGATAGGTTTAAATAATTGTTTTGTATCCTCTTCAAATTCGACTTGAGATTCCTGACGCGATTGTAATTGTTGCTTGAAAGCATCACGAACAGGTAAATATTTTTTAATTGCTTCTAGTCGCTCTCGTGCTAATCTAGCTGAATGAGGTTCTCCGATGACAACCATATTAATAATATTTATAATAATTGTTTAAATTACAGCAGCAGGCAGGGTGAATGACAAAAATTGAGTGACCCGGCGAGTAAACTAAACGCATTATAACATAAAAAACAAAACGTCAAAACTAAAATAACAAAAATGAGCTAATCCAAACGATTTATTATTCGTTTTTCAAACTATACGGTAATAATAAAAGTTAGGAGGTTCGGTTTAGCGTTATTGACCTTATTTTTCAGCCCCTGTAGGAACATTTATTTTATGAAAAACTTGCTCGAAACCAATTTGTAGGGTTCACCCTGCCTGCTGCTTACATACATACATACATACATACATACATACATACATGCATATATAAGTAGGAGTGTAACTGTACGCTGACGATAGACCTGAACGTCGCTAATCAGAAGTTACGTCTCATATTATTATAGCCACCATATATCTTCCATGGAAAATGTGTTGCTTGAGATTGCACATCTACTATCGCTGATAACATCTCTCTCTCTCTCTCTCTCTCTCTCTCTCTCTCTCTCTCTCTCTCTCTCATACTTGCGTTCATGTCACCAAAACTTATGACTTGTCCCTACTCTGAGAAATGCTTGTCTAAGTTATTAAGGATCTCTATCATTGGACGGTAGTGCCTAAATATAATTTTCTCGTGTCACGTAAAGAAAAATTATGAAGAGGGTTTTGTGAAAAAAAAACAAAACAAACAAATAAGCTATACAAATATAATTCTAGGGTTTATGTTATCCGTTGGCAAAGTCTCGGATTAAAATATATTTAAAATATATTTTCAAATATAATTGAGAATCCAGATTTACCATATGAAAGGATTGGATGTCTCCTTGCAACTAGTACAGTTTGCACGTTTTTGAAAATCATGGAATCCATAAACGATGCATTTTGAGGACCAAGTTCTTGTTCATATATGACTGCAATACCACAGCTATATTGATCGTGTAAAATGTAGAGGAATGTTTTTAATATTTACGTTTTCGTGTAGTTTCAAACATCATGTCGATAATGGGTGAGTGAGATATAATACTAATTAAATCTTCTGAAAATAACACTGTCAACAATATCGCATTTCAGGGAGCAAAGCATAATTGTCTCCTTTAAGTGATCGTTCGTTTACCACGCGATCTTGTTTCCCTGTCTTATTTGATTCGGTATACTTAAGAACTTATTGCCCATGTCTGAAGTAGATTTGAAGATTTGCTCATCCGCGATCAGTCACTATCAACTTCAACTTAGCCCTCGTGAGACACGACTTGCACTGGGTGTAGAAATTTCAATATCCCCATACTAAAGGCAATAAATTTATAATACCAGCTATTATTATAGTTTTGAATATGCGATTTGTTTCTTTAAAGAGGAGATTTCCAGTGACAGAAACGATACCAGAAGGCGGAAATCTTCTGATTCCGTTATTGTGACATATTTCGACTTAACATTCACACGTGCATAGATGTTCCGTATTTGCAGCTATACCAAGCTAGAAAGATTATTTGGAATACTTCTGTTTTAAACAATGAGCATAAATGACCACAATTGTGGCTGAATTATTAAATTTCTAAATTAAATAATTTAAATTAAATAGCTTACATTCAATCTGCTATAAACCCTTTTTAAAGCTTCACCGGGTTTTTCGAAATTGTGTTTGTCTCGGGTCTGAAGGACTGTGACCTATTTGTGACAATGGTTGAGATTAGACAGTATTCAGGGATGATACGCTACTTTTGGGTCCATTTCCATACGTTATGTTAGATCCTTTTTCTTGAATTTACAGTTTGTCTTTCTGTTCATAGTTAGGTTTCATGCATACATCATTCTCGTATAATCTTGTGCTCATTTGTGATTGTTCATCCGGTTGAAGAGATTGATTCGATTGATTTTATGGCTACTTGTAACACCAGATATGTGTATTTAGGAATGGAGAAGGCTCATTTCGTTCCGGGGAAGTGTTTTCATTATCATTCTTGTCTCATTAAAGGGCAGATTGGTTCTCTGTCAAGTTGACAACGTGTGCATCATCCTCGATACGCTCGTCTGTCAAAAAGGGGCCAACTAATTTGTTATTATTACTCACCACACAGGTAATGTTCAAATTGAGGCCTGAGGTTAAAAGAAATACATATATTTATACATCTACGTTAGCCCGTTCTCGTTATAAGTATCTATTTGCCATTCGTGCCTTTCTGCATATAACGCAAATAATAAAATAAATAAGTTTTGAAACAACGATGGATTCGTTGGCAAATATACAGCAGCGTTAGAACAAGAAGAAAAAGAAACAAAGTTTAAAAAGTAGGGCATATATTTAGATTGATTCGTAAAAAGTAGAGTGTATATATATATATATATATATATATATATATATATATATATATATATATATATATATATATATATATATATATATATATATATATATATATATATATATATGAAACGTCTTTCATGGGTATTCATTTAGAAACTTTGAGTGAACATTAATAAAACCTGAATTAAGTAGAATTCATCGGAATATGTTGATTATTATCATTAAATATATAAACATTTGTTAACACAACCGGCAATAAGTAATATTCAGGCGTTATTCCTTTAAGCGCTTTCACTTAATCATAGTGGATGCTCATATGGTCACCGTTTCACAAAACAAAGTACGCCCAAGATTATCTTGTATATGCTTCGACATTCATACCTGATTACAGGTGCTCCACTATCAAGAATTACGTACGTTGTTTTCCCAAATTTTCCCTTACAACTTTACGGCAAGTTCAAGGCAGTCGTAAATGCAAATTTATTTCGTAAGTATGTGTGTGGAGTGCGAGAGTCACAGAGCGAGGTTATTCTGAAATACCCCCTGACATTTGAATATAAACCGTATAGTGGGTCTATCTCTAACAAAGCTATTTTAAAATATATTTATAAACATTTTCTGTAAATAAATCTGAAAACATTTTATGTTTATGTTACATTTTACTATGTTCATCAGCCCCAAAAATATAAACAAGCGAGGCATTGGGTCATCAATTTTTATGTAATTCCCTCAACAATAATGGCAGAAAAATTACGCTTATTACAAACGGTATGTCAGGGTCGGGAAGTTCTGACGTTCAGATAGGCATTTCATCCCATGTGATATATATTATGTTGATGTTAGTGAACAGATAGATCAAGATGCGGAAAATCTAGGCCAGTACACTAAATACTTTTCCACAGCTTCTATTCATTACATACACAATTTGTTTCTCCATGTTTGCATGTGACAACGTTAGTATTTTTTACGCTTATGGCAATAGCAGCTGTCTTTCAATGTTGTTTTGGGTTATCGCCCTTATTCAGCGCAGTATAGGCTATACATAATAACCCAAGAATGCACTCTTAGAACCACCGACCCACTGGAAGCTACTGGCAAGCTTTATCGCATACCCACATTGTCCGAGACCCACCCGGACAGCGGTGAGATGGCAGTGATCGGTAAAGGCTAGCGCTTTAAACCCCTCGGCAGCCTAGGGCCTCACTAAAAGAAAAATACCAGTCCTTACTGTAAAGGATGATCATCATCGTCAACAACATCTTCATTATCTCCATAATCAGATAGTCGTACTATCAAGAATTGGAATTATTAAATGTTTTAATAACGGCTAATAATACTAATTCTTTCATGCAGACTCCACACGTGCCAGATAGAAGAAGAAACTAATATTTATAAAAGAGACATATGTATTATTGAGGAATATTTAAAATGGAAAGTTTTTAAAAAAATCTTGGTTGGTATTATCCACAACATTGCAACAGTATTTAGTTACAGCTGGATATTTTATAAACATTTATTTCGACTAATGTACTATTCCCACTGGTTTATTATGATTCCATTATGATGATGCTTTGTTATGAGATTAATAAAGTATTCCCACTTTTCATGTTCCTATTTCCGTTCAAATTGCCCTTCTGTACAGTAATCCCTGGAGCTACAAATATTGTGATTAAGAAACATTTGCTGCATCTATTTAAACCTGAGCAAACTATTATTATACCAAATTATAAGCAGTCTCTGTATACATCAAATACAATTTGACTATAGGGTGTACAGTGCCTGATATCGCAATTGAAATAATTCAAACCAGATGGCTGATTACCAAACAGCCTGACAATCATTCAGCAAATCAAAAGAATAAGATGTAGAAAAATAAAAACTCTAATTATATTAATAGCTTAATTACATTTTCTTCAGGCTTCTATTTCTAGATTGTAACTGTCTGCAAAAGAATCTTGCTCTTCCCTTTTTCATACATAATTGTCATTTGCCTGCGTCTTTGTATTGTTCTTGTTCTTCTTGAAGTTGTCGTCTTCGTCGCCGTCCGTTGTAAGTATCTTGCAGGTGCCCTATTATATTTTACCAATTTATAATCTAATTCCCATACAAAAGAGTAGCTTACGCAAAAGTTTTTCTTAGACGCACAAAATGTTCCTACGGAAATCTTAAGTCCTGTTCATAAACTTTCGTAGCGTTTCCAAAGGGAGCCCAGTAAGTTATATTATACTTTGCAAGTATTGTTGTACATATATTGTCAATATTATGTAAATTACGTCATCGTTGATATAGAATGAGATACAAGCAACTTATTTACATCTATACGCTATACCTCTCTGCAAGACTGGCAAAACCATTAAATCCCCTTCACATTCCTACGTTATGCAAACGAAACCAAACTGGGCAGAAATATTGTCAACATAGGCAATAGTTATCTCTTACTAGATATGACAAAATCATGAAAAATTAAAAAGAACCATTTTATAAAATGTATCAATAAACTGCTACGTTTTTCATAACATCAATTAAGAAAACCAATATTAAGTGAATTTAAAAAGAAATATATTATTTTTAATTTATATGGATGAATGTATACGCTGATGCACTTTCTTAACCTACTGTAATGGGCACGAATGAGTGCATTTTTCTCTAGTTTGTTTTCTTTTGCTAATTAATTTTAATTAATAATTTTAAAAAAGTATCACACAATGAATCATATTATTCCCATTGAAACTGGAGGACGGCAAAATTTAGATATATCAGACGGAAATTGTAAATTGCTTCCTTCACAAGGTATTGGTGATGAATGCCTATGTCAGTGTGAACATTTTGTTGAACTATGGAAACAATATATAAGTATCTCACACACGTTAATACATACAAACAGCAAGTTGCTAAATAGCACAAATGGTACCGTACATATTAAATTAATTAATTAATATAGATAATACTTATATCATTATGTTCCTATGTAAACGCAGATTAATTCGGTATATTATTATGTTTAATATAAATTTTTTCATGTATATCCAACATATTAATCAGAATATATCTCCTCCTGCCCTTGTCTTCACATTCTTAATGATCCACTATGCCACTGCCATCAGCAATTTGTATTTGTACTTAATCTCGTGTGTCTATTGTTATACCTGAGTGCTATATAAACTTCTTTTCTGTTCTGCTCTTTGTAGGAAAAAAGTTTATTGGATGAGATGTGAATCAAATTTCTGCAACTTGATATCTAACTGCGATCATGTACCATATCCCAGAACGATCAACAACAACAATAACAACACCCTCCACTAGCAACCAGCTGTTTAGTAATATTCATCATTCATCTAGGAAATATCCTGACGTAATATTCACTAAAACCTTATGAACCGACAAGTCAAAATAAATTCTTAGGTTTTGGAAAGTTCAGTTATTTACAGTACAAATATTTTCCGACAAATGCCCATTATAATTGTTTCCAAAAAACGAAATGCATTTGCAAATTAAAGCAATTACCTCGTTTCATTTACTTTATTACATATAGCATGCACCACCAGAATGGAAAATATTTTGCATTTCTCTGCAATATATCGCAGAAAAATACTTTATAAAGTGCCACTGTGAGCAACGTGACTTCAATAGTAGATTTGTGTTTCCAATGAAACTCGTAATTACAGTACTTCCATGCCAACTATGACATATTATTTACTATTTCTAAATTTCTGATGATGTCTTTAAATCGATCACAATAAAGTCTTATACTTTCATTCGGGACTTGATATCGTGACAAATGTAGGTCCTTGATGGCCATGGAAAGTCACAGTTGAATTGCAGACCGCCCCGGTGGCCTAAATGATTAGAACGGAGGGTCGCGGGTTAATCACCGGTCAAGTCATACCAAAGACTTTTAAAAATGGTACGAGCCGCTGCCTCGCTTGGCGCGTAACATTAAAAGGTTAGTGTTAGGACTGGTCGGCCTGTTGTCAGGATAATGTGACTGGGAAAGGACATGATGATACATGTTTGCGGCATGATGCCCCAGTGGTAGATATCACTGTAAACTGCCACAATTCAGACAGCGAAGCCATAAAACTGAGCAGCAGAGAGTGTGAACAGACCACTTGCTTGGATTGTTACTTATTAAAACAAAATAATGGTCTCAATAGTCAACAATGATATAAACCCCTACCAATTGGGTTACTCCATCGTTGATCTTCGTTGTGTGTTTGTTTACTCGCTAGGCAATCTACGCTTGGTCGCACACTCTCTGCTGCTGTAATTAAATAACTATTATATTATATATTATTGGTGAAGCTCACTCAGCAAGATTAGCTCGAGAGCGACTAGAGGCAATACAAAAATATCTACCCGTCCGTGATTTTGTCAAGCAGCAACTACAAGCGGTCAGGAGTTTAAAGAAGGATTTGCAGAAGGTGCAGAAGAATTGTCTAAACCTATTACAAAGACTACTAAAGGTCTTCTTCCCGCATTGGAGAAAACCACTGAAGCAACTGGAAAAATAGCAGAGCGAACTAAGAAAACAAAAAAGATTCTAAGAGATCTTCTGGCTGAAATAGTTGCGGCTCAGCCACAATTACAAGAAGAAGTACAAGAAATACTTGAAGATATTAACCAAGCTCGTGCTGAAGAAGGCGATACAAAGGATCGTACACCAAAACAAGCAAGAGCTAGAGTTATGCTGATTGATAAATTTACCGTAGAAAGTATTACTGATATTAGGAGAACCAGAAACATAAAACATTTAGATGTGAGTACCGCGAAAAGTTATAATAATAAAGAATAATGTCTGAAACCAGAGTACCGTGGTCGTTTTATAAGCCGTGATGACTGAAACAAATGAATATATCGCATACACTACGGAGTTGATCAGGACATAAATGACGATCCAAAATATATGGAGTTTAACGATCAGATAAACAGATATCTTTTACAACAAAAAAAAATGAATAACTAGTCCAATAATAAGTGAGAAAAAAGAATGGCAGGACGCTCCTGGCGCAACTGGAAGTGGCATTGGTACAAGTACCAGGGGAAGTGGCCTTGTTACTCCATGTCCTGATAATGTTCTTGCTGGTGTTGAAAGACTTGAAATTCTGATTGGCGGAAAACGAACTGGTAATAATTCCCCAGAAATTATAAATGAAGCAGCTGATATTTGTCAACGATTATTTACTGGTGGTATCATGGATATTAATGTTTATCGGGCCCTAATCGATAAAATCGTTGATGATTATTACCGCAGTGATTGATTGATGGTATGCAATTAGATGCAGTGAATAAAAATAAGATGATCATACATAATGCTCAACGTGGACCGACCATAGTCAGCGTGATAAATTCGCGATTACCAACCTATAAAGTGATTTACGGGGATGGACTCTGTGATATTGTTCAGGGTTTATTTAAAAGGATAGCCCCAAAGGCGATACCGATTGTAAAACAACTGGGAATGAAAACTATTGATGTTGTTCGTGATAAAGGTACTGGTGCTGTTGGTGATGTTGCCAGCAAAGCATTCTCAGCAATCAAAGATAGACTAGCACGATTAATACGACAAAAACCTCAGCCAGTAAATTTACCCAGCACTGAAGTGATGCCTGCGAGGGTTAGTAAAATAATAAATCAAGCTGCAAATCAAAAACTGGCAGAGTTAGCTGCCAACATCAACGGTGCTGACAAAGAAAAAAATATAACTGCTAGTCTGATAGCAGGAAGTGGTTTTCGTGTTAGACGATAGTAAATATAATAAAGATGTTCAAACGTATATCTGATCCAGCATTTGACATGGATGCACCTGTACTCAAAGATGAGTCTGTGCGTGATTATCAGTATTATTCATATGACGCACTACAGCCTTATCAACGTGGGCGAATTGAGCTGCATGTTCAGGATACAAGCAGATATATCTTACCCGCCGAGTCATTTATTGAGGTAGAAGGTGAAATTTTGAAAACAGACGATACTGAATATGGAGCTAATGTTAGTGTTGGTTTTGTTAATAATGGTATTATGGAGTTGATTGACAGCGCTACGTACATGATTGACGGAAAAAAAATATTGAACCAATCCAGGAGGACGTCTACGTTGCCACTACGATACTTGGTCTTGCAAGATACAGCGATGATTATTCAAGATCAGCTGGTCCGTCAATGATGTTTCACAAGGATACTTCTGATCACCCTGACAACAGTAATATAACTTTGGGAAATGTAAGAAATGCCACAGGAGACGCACAAACTCCCGCAGTAATATCAATGAATGCAAATTACAATTTAGGATTCGAAGCACGTTGATCAATGTTGCAACGTGGAAGTAGGAGATTTTCATATGCACTTCCACTGACACATACCTTTGGATTTTGTAGAAATCTTAGAAAGGTTATTTTCGGAGCTAAGCATACAGTTGTACTCGTGCGAAAAGCTACAGACGATGATGCAATATGGCGAACTGGTGGTGCTGGTGATGCTGGTAAAGTAATTCTGACAAAACTTTCATTGTGGATGCCAGTAATGACTCCAACAATACCTGAGGAAGAACGTTTACTTTCTTTTGTGAATCAAGGTGGTAAATCAACGTTATCATGGTTAACGATGACCACAGATAGTATTCAAAGCAACAATAATGGTTTATTCACATGGCAAATAGCATCACAGCAAGGTGTCTCTGCACACAATATATATTTATTGCTTTCCAAAATACTGAACGAATAAACTCACAAACGTGTAGTATAATGATATTTGACAAACTTGGGGTTAGTGAGGTTTCTTTGAGGATAAAAGGACATCAAGAACCAGCTGAGGATATTTTGTTAAATTTCGATCAAAATCAAGTAGCGCGTGTATATCATCGTTTAATGTCATTCATGTTGCGTGATCAAAATGTTGATTCTGGTTTACAAATATCACAGCTAGACTTCACAACGCTGTATCCGATTAATTACTTTTCGCTGGAACACCTGGATTTATTCAGACAATCTGTCGTTGATATACACTTTCGAGCTCGTGTGATAAGAGGAGCAATTGCTAATTACAGAGCAATCGCTGTCATACTCAGTGATAAAACAATGTTGCTTGAAGGTGTTAGTGGACGAATGAGAGTCATTGATGCCCCAGTCGAAAACATGTAATTAGATCTCCTGAATTTATCATGAATTTAAAATCAAGATGATAATTATAAATGTCATATCATCATGTTAGTGTCAGTCTGACTCCTGGTCAGGTTAAAAAACTACAATCAGTATCAAAAGGAACTGTGGAGTAAACATTTTACTGAAGCAAGAACAAATCCAAGGTGGTTCAAATAAACTATCACTGTCAGAACGTCAACTCAGGCACTTCAATGAAGCCAAACGATCAAAGACCGGTATACAACTTAATCTTTCTGCGGGTGCCATTAAAGATATCGCTAAGACGGGTGGTATATTTCCATTTCTCGCAGCAATTCCAGGAATAATAGCCGCTGCAGCCCCAGCCGTTGCAAAAGCAGCTGCGTTAGGCGCTATTGGAACTGCTGCTGGAATGGCACTAAAGAAAGCAACAGGAAAAGGACTCAAAGACTGCCAGGAACCCGGTATGGGAAGGATTTAAGACTGCCAGGAACACTTCGTTGATTCTCCCAATGTCCAAGTTTGATTTACTTGATGCTGCTAAAAAAACTAAATATAAAAAATTTCAGAGGTGTTTTTATGCGTCATCAATTACCGCACAAACCAAATAATATTGAAACCGGTATCATTAATCTTGATAAAAACTCTAGTCCAGGTACTCACTTGGTTGCATACGCGATTGATCCAAGTGGAATTGTTTATTTCGATTCTTTTGGGTTGGCACCACCAAAGGAATTTTTAAAATATGTTAGCAACATGCAAAATATTCCAATCTGGTATTCAACATTACCCAGACAAAAAATGACTGATCCGCCAATATGTGGCCGTGAAGTACTCGCTGTGCTCGACGCTGTATCATCATCAACAACACCACCTCATAAAGTTGTACATGAATACACCGTTTTAACTAATCGCTAATCATATTATAGTTGATATTTATGTAAGGTCCTCTCCTGTCTCTGACAGGAAGAAAAAAAAGATGATATCAATTTATCGAAGTACGCTACCAAAGATGATCTTGCTGATATTATGAACCTGTCTGGAGTTGATCGAGATGAAGTTGTTATTTTTCAGGATAAATACGGTGTTTTAAAGACGAGTAATATCAAATGGATTGATATAATTCGTCGAGTTCTTGGTGCTATCACGGGTAGCCGGGTATTGTTAATATAACAGCAACGATTGCTATCAGTCTTGTTTGTGACGTCATTGATGGCAGTTATCAAGTAGATCTTGAAAAATCTAACCAAGCTCAACAGGGATACCTCCTATACTCATTTACCCCTCAAATTCCACCAGGATATTTAATCTTGTCAGAACCAATTAATCCTGTTTATCTGAGATGTCATAATCCGCTATTATCAAGGATACATTTCAAACTTACTTACCAGACAGGACACCTTCTGGATTTGAGGAATTAAGTTTTAAGTATTAATCTGTATGCGCGTTCGTAGAACAATACAACAGTTAACAAGAACGTATTATTACAGCTGTATGTGATAGAGATCAGGTTCACATTCTTACATTAAATCTGATTCAGAACATAGATTATTATCAGAATACAAAATAAATCTGATTCTGAATAAATTATCAGAATCTGAGTAAATATTATAATCTGAATAAATATTATAATCAGAATAAATAATCTGAATAAATATTATTATCTGAATCTGAGTAAATATTATAATCTGAATAAATATTATAATCAGAATAAATAATCTGAATAAATATTATTATCAGAATCTGAGTAAATATTATTATCAGAATAAATATTCTTATCAGAATAAAAAGTAAATCAGAATCTGAGAAAATATTATTATCAGAATAAATATTATTATCAGAATAAATATTATCATCTGAATAAATATTATAATCTAAATAAACATTATTATCGGAATCTAAATAAATATTAGTGTCAGAATAAATATTATAATCAGAATCTGAGTAGGTATTATAATCTGAATAAATATTATTATCTGAATTATTATTATAATCTGAATAAATATTAAAATCAGAATCTGAGTAAATATTATTATCAGAATAAATATTATAATAAGAATAAATTATTCTGCATAAATATTATAATCTGATTCTGCATAAATATTATTATATGAATAAATATTTTCATCTGAATAAATATTATAATCAGAATAAATGTTATTGTCTGAATAAATACTATTACCTGAATAAATATTATAATCAGAATAAATGTTATTATCAGAAGAAAAACAAATCTGATTCTGAGTAAATGTTATTATCAGAATAATTATAATCAGAATAAATATTATTATCTGAATAAATATTATTACCTGAATAAATATTATAATCTGAATAAATATTATAATCAGAATCTGAATAAATAAATCAGAATAAATATTATTATCATAATAAAAATAAATTAGATTCTGAGTAAATAGTATAATCAGAATGAATATTAATATTGTTATCTGAATAAATATTAATATTATTATCTGAATAAATATTATAATCTACATAAATATTATTATCTGAATAATTATTATAATCTGAATAAATATTATAATCTGAGTAAATATTATAATCAGAATAAATGTTAATATTATTATCTGAATAAATATTATAATATGAATAAATTTTAATCTGATTCTGAATAATCATTATAATCTGAATAAATATTAATCTGATTCTGAATAATTATTGCAATCAGAATAAATATTTTATCTGAATAAATATTATAATCTGAATAAATATTAATCTGATTCTGAATAATTATTATAATCAAAATAAATATTATTATCTGAATAAAAATTATCTAAATAAATATTAATCTGATTCTGAATAGTTATTATAATCAGAATAAATATTATTATTATTATTATTATTATTATTATTATTATTTGAATAAATATTATTATCTGAATAAATATTATAATTAGAATAAAAAATAAATCCGATTAAGAATAATCTGAATAAAAATAAATCTGATTCTGAATAATGATTATAATCTGAATAATATTAATGTTATTATCTGAATAAATATTATTATCTGAATAAGTATTATAATATTATAATCTGAATAAATAGTATTATCAGAATAAAAATAAATTTTATTATAGGAATAAAATTTATTATCTGAATAAATATTATAATCAGAATAAAAAAAATAATTGTAATTCTGAATAATAATTATAATCTGAATAAATATTAATGTTATTATCTGAATAAATATTATTATCTGAATAAATATTATAATATTATAATCTGAATAAATATGCTATCTGAATAAAAACAAATATTACTATCTGAATAAATATTATTATCTGAATAAATATTATAATGAGAATTAAAAATAAATCTGATTCTGAAAATAATTATAATCTGATTGAATATTAATGTTATTATCTGAATAAATGTTATTATCTGAATAAATATTCTAATATTATAATCTGAACAAATATTATCATCTGAATAAAAAATAAATATTATTATCATTATTATCTGAAGAAATATTATCATCTGAATAAAAAAATAAATATTATTATCAGGATAAAAATAAATCTGATTCTTAATAATTATTATAATCTGAATAAATATTACTATTATTATCTGAATACATATTATTATAAAAAAATAGTATAATCAGAATAAATATTAATATTATTATCTGAATAAATGATTCTGCATAAATATTATAAACTGATTCTGCATAAATATTATTATCTGAATAAATATTATTATCTGAATAATAAATAAATATTATTATTATCTGAATAAATGATTCTGCATAAATATTATAATCTGATTTTGCACATGTATTATTATCTGAATAAATATTATTATCTGAATAAAAAATAAATATTGTTATAATCTGAATAAATGATTCTGCATAAATATTATTATATGAATGAATTATTCTGAATAAATATTATCATCTGAATGAATATATGAATAAATATTATAATCAGAATAAAACAAATATTATTATCTGCATAAATTATTCTACATAAATATTATTATCTGATTCTGCATAAATATAATTATATGAATAAATATTATAATCAAAATAAAAATAAACATTATTATCTGAAAAAATGATTTTGCATAAATATTATAATCTGGTTCTGCATAAATGTTATAACATGAATAAATGATTCTGAATAAATATCATAATCAGAATAAAAATAAATCTGATTCTGAATAATATCATTATCAGAATAAAAATAAATATTATTATCTGAATAAATATGATTCTGAATAAATCATAAACAGAATAAATGTTATAATCTGATTCTGCATAAATATTATTATCTGAATAAATGATTCTGAATAAATATCATAATCAGAATAAAAATAAATATTATCTGAATAAATCATGAATGAATCATAATCAGAATGAAATAAATGTTATCTGAATAAAAGATTCTGAATAAATATCATAATCAGAATAAAAATAAATATTATTATCTGAATAAATCATAAATGAATCATAATCAGAATAAAAAATAAAAAAAAAATATTATTATCTGATTAAATCATGAATGAATCATAATCAGAATCAAAACATATCTGAATAAATGATTCTGAATAAATATCATAATCAGAATAAAAATAAATAAAAAATAGCAAAAGAGGAGTACCTCACGAGCAGGTTGAATGACGTCGGATATATATCTTTTTGGGTAATTGTTATATTTGTTTTTCTCATTGCAATTGTTGGATCGCTCAGTGCGATAGGGGTAATGCAAACACCCCCTAGTTCAGGGGTGCCAGGCGAGTTACAACTGAAATTATAGTTTTGTTTTTACAATCACCCATACACAAGGTTATATCTCATCATCAACTGCCGCAGGCGGCCCCCAATTATAACAGCATCTGTCACCGAATGCAAGACAATATATCTTTAGCATTTTTGAGACTCAGACACGCAGGGAGTTTCCACTGGTGGATCCGTACGCGAACGCCTTAACCCCACGGCTACCGAAGCTCTTACAAACACACAGGTAAATTTAAGTATGCAACTATTCGCTACCACAGTCACTGGTAATATCAGCGCATTCACGCTCAGAGACCTCGTCGGTAGCGACCTTGTCACTGCGCATAAATTTCTTCAGCTGTCGCACACGTGAACTCATAATCGTTTTTGTTTCGTATTCGCGTGATAACTTTGATCTGACTTCTTCGATCGCCTTTGCAAGCGAAATGAATTTTTGAATACCCTCATCATCTACATAAAGTAGAGACTATCTTAAGGCCTACTGAAGTAACTTGATGAATCTGTACTCGGCTGCTAGTGTATATCTTCCATTATATTTCCCTTCCTGTAGATCTTCAAAATCGTTTATAATTTTATCAGGGTCCAACTGTTCTGATAATTTTATATCCTCGTCATTTAATTTTTTAGCTTCAGAAATAATTGCATCAAAATTTTCGGAATTCATTATATAATAAATGTTTTGTTTAAAATAAAAATATTTTCTGAATCTGAATAAAAATATTTAGTATAAAAATTTATGATTGGTTAAAATAGATTGCAGTCTGCCTCACCAGAGAACATATGTACAGATTTGTGACAAAGGTGCATATGGATCGATACAACGGCTTTATAAATTACTCTAGCTGGCAGACAAGGTTATTGCTGCATTCTGCAGTCTGGGAATATAAAACGATCGATAACTACCTGTTTGTCGTAATATCGCATCCCTCCCCCCCCCCCCGGCTTATTGTCCATTCTGAGATCTCTATCGTCTGTGAGGAAAGTGCACATTTCAATAATAATTATATAATAATATAGCGCGATTCTTCACCGACAATGGAAGAGTTATTTATTCATTCTAATAGTGTCGAATTTATTGCTGTGTAACATTACGCAATAACAAGGGAGATAACTGCTTGATTACTCTTAGCTCGAAGACGGGGTTATTTCCCTTGTAATAATTTTCTGTATTCTGCACTCTGGCAAACTTATCCTGTAATCGTCTTCGAGCTAACTCATCTCGGGAAGGGGATTTAATAGATTGTATTTTCTGTGAAAACCCATGATAAAATGCATCGACGATTTTTATATGCTTTGAACCATCCTTTGCTGTTTGTGTTGTAAATTTACAGTACGGCGCTGGAACATCATTCATCTGAAATTTCTTTGAGTTAAGATCATCACTGGTCAGTATTAAAGTCTTCATTGTGATATTTTTATATATAAATATTTATTTAATTATTTTCCCGCCCCTTGTAAGATTGATTAGCAGAATTGTCCTAGTATATATATCATTGTACTGGTTAAAAATATTATTATAATCGGAATAACTCCACCAGAGAGAGCTTTGCTAGACGGAGTTATCTCCCTTCATGTGTCTGATACTGAAACGCGATCTTTTGTCCGAATTTCTTGGAAAACGCTGATTTGTATATTTTATCTGCGACACGTTTTACCGAATGTGGGTGAATGCAGAAATATTTGGCAGCTGCATTCATTGATGAAAATATTATTTCTTCGCCTGTCTCCACATTCACGGATTTAACCGACCGCTTTCCAAATTCCTTACATCTCCCAGTATTTCCACACGCAGACTTCTGACTTTGTCTAATAGCTAGTAAATTACGTAAATAATTATTTTTTGGATTCCCATCAATATGATCGATCATAAATCCATCTTCGATGACTCCATGAAAATATTCGCACACGAATCTATGTGATAAATATATTTTTCCAACATTAAATCTAAGATGACCAATATCAACAGTACCTTTTGGGGGTTTTAATCGACAGTACCTAATTACACCATCAGGAGATGCCTCATAATCTTTGATGTTGGGATGTGTTACAAACTCATTTTGCTCCATTTGTATAATAATATTTTTTGTTTAAATGATTATTTTGAAAATCTAGCCAGATAATCTTCGGCGGTTTTTATGGGGGATTCGACCCCATCGGCGCCATTTTGTTATCGTGATGTCGTTTCAATTCCCTGGATTTTTTACCACCGCATTGCACACACAACCGGGTTTCTCCTCTAACCCCAACACCACATCGTAAACACGGTTTTGGTTCTACACTCTGTGTCGAACGCTTTGCATATGATATCCACAGAATTATTTTAAGCATGCTTTGGTACAAGGAGCTGTATAACCTATCATCAGCCACCTGCATTTATTCTTTGTTTGAATCAATATATAATATTTTATACATCAATTTAAATATATATTTGTGTTAATTATAATATGGAGGAGTTTGAGAGATTATCCGTAATTAAGCGCTCTAAAGCCAGATTTGATCTTGACAAACTGCCGGAATCTAAAATTTCTTTTCGATGCAAGATCTGGCTTTGGTAAATAAAGATATAACTGATCGTATCCGTGAAGCCAAAAGAGAATTTCGTGAAGATACTGGCGCTGATCATGTGTGGTCAACATTCAGAATCATGAGTGCTGTAGATACTAGAATGAATGACGAGCGAGGAAGGAAGATTATTAACTATCTCGACAATCAAAGATATTTGATCCTAATAAAATTTATTGTGCAGACAGATGACGGCACTTGGATTATCCGTGACAAACGTGACCATGTCCTCCTGACTTAGTCAGGACACACTGGAAATAATATTGTCACGTTAAATAAAAATTCCAAACCAGGAACATTGACTGGTATTGACAAACAATATTATGAACGAACGTATCCTGTGACTGCAGTTTTTTATGCGTTATATCCGCTAAATAATAAACCCAATGTCGATGATCTTAAACCGATGAAACTGTCCTTGACAGAGTCAAGGATAAATTGTGTAGCCGAGCGAATTACAGAACACTTCACAAACGCGATGCGTGGAAACGTTTTAACTGATTTACGACGTAAAAAAATAAATAAGTGGGCAGAAAAAGTTGCTGAGTTAGGAAAAAGATTGAAATTCCCAATAACAGTGAAAACGCTAAACGGAGAGATTTTGTACGAATCGAAATATAAATCAAGAGGAACTCCGATAACGATTATTGATCATAACGCACATGCATGGACATCAGCCGTAACAATATTTGCACGAGATAGAACAGTTAAATTATATAATGATTATATCTTTGGTATTATCAGAAATATTAGTAAGAGTGACCCTGTATCTGTGTGGTTATTTCAGAGTTCAGAATCCGTGTATGATCAGTTTGTCCGTCCTAATGAAGAAATTTATCGTGCAGAATCACTCAATGAAGAAATGAAAAAAAAAAAACTGCATTAAAATATATTCCTGACAATATCTTGACAGAGTCAGAAGTTGAACAGTTAATGGATAATTGTTTTACCGTTCCATCAGTTGTTGCACATGCTGCTCAAAAGAAGAATTCATGGTCTCCGACAAGATCGGACTTTCTTGTTGATGTCCAACATAGTTGTATCGAATAGTAATACGGCGGATTGTGGAATACTGAATACGATTATAACGACATTATATCAGTTGATATGGTAGCATGTTACCCTCGACGTTTTCTTGGATACGGAGAGTGTTCTGAATACTTTAAAAGATTTGGACATCCAACACACGAAATGACAACAGTTGCGATAAATGAACCCTTACCAAATTTTGACTTGACTGGATTTGCCTGTGTAGAGTCATTCGAGTTTACGGAAAATCTGCATCCAATTGTTTATGTTTGGTTTGGAAGATATTTCTCAGAAAAACATTGGGCTCCAATAGAACTATTACGATACATGCTTGATGTAGCGATATTGGTATCGTTGGTTATAAGTGAAGCGATAATAACATATCGTCCGCAAAAACAAGTTTGCTTACCACAACCAAAGAAATATACCCTGACAGAGTCAGGTGATGAAAATCCTGATGCGATTGATTATGAAAATAAGGTTGCAAAAGATCTCGGCAGAAAAATAATCGGTAAATTTACTCAGGGTTTTTCATGCCATCATAAACGACATTGTACAAGATTAATTATGGACGATGCCGAACTCGATTTTATAATTGCTGATACAACAAACAAAGATACATTTATAAGTCGAAGCAATGCTTATTTGTCAGACGGAACTAAATTAGGTACAATTGTGAGCTATACTGATGGTGAGTCACCGCAGTTTACTCATTTAAGATCTTCGATGCTCGCGTACGTTTCGATAAATTTACTATCAATGATAAACAAATTTCCTAATAACGCAGTCAGAGTTGCCACGGATTCATTTTATATAAATAAAAAATACGTGGATCTGTTAAAACCATTACTTGGCGTTAATGAATGATGAGGTGAATGGAGAATAAAACAAGAAAATATACTTGGTTATTCTGAATCCGGAGACGTCGAAATCAAGGAAATATATTACAAGAATAATAATCAAATATCAAAATCATCTGCACCATCTGTGTATGATCCTGTGGCCAGATATTAAACCGTTTATCTCAATGGGTGTGGTGGTTCTGGTAAAACAACACGTGCGATTGAATTATCCCTTAATAACTGTTCAGATCTGATTGTTTTAACACCTACACACAGACTCGCCAGAGAAATGAATGAACGTGGAGTAAACTCTCAAACATATCATAGTTTTTTTTCAGATGGTGCGGAGACGCATGCCTTACTGAACGAATGGGTGAAAAATACATTCCTGGAATTATTATCTGGGATGATATTTGTCCGGTATCGCTGGAAGTATTTAAAATATTTCTTGATTGGTTATTGACGAAAAATATAATACTGCTGTCATAATGTGTGGTGATCACGGTCAACCGCCATCCTTTGTTGGACAGTCCCCACAAGAGAGGTTAAAAATATTTGTAGATTTATTACGAAGAAATAACTGATGACCATAGCGCTATCAATGAATCATTAAAAGAATTTAAAAAGTTAATCAGACGACAGCCAGATAAAATACAGTGTGAGATAATGCGTGAAATAATTCCAGAAACTCTTATGAATGATTTTTGGAATTTATGAAGACCTTCTGATTTGATTGTTGCAAGTAGAAAGATAGTTCGTGATACACTGGTATCGAATGGTCAAATTTAGTTTATCTCGCAGTGTCTCGAGTCAGAAGAATATCTCAACTGCGAAGGGTTGTCATAGACAATGATGATGTAGTCGCTGACGATATCAGCGACGAAGTTATCAAGAAAAATTATCTGGTTATAAACAGTGTGACAAAAAAAAATAAAATAAAAATAAACGCGATTTTGATATTGATACTGAATTTAGTATGACACTGAAACAACGACAGAATAATCATTGTGCAAGTTGTAACACAGTAATGTTGTGGCAGTATTCGAATAATAATCCAAGACAATTCACCGTAGATAGAATTAATAGTAGTCTTGGTCACACACGCGAAAATGTGATGCTCATCTGTCTTGAGAGCAATCAACATCTGGGTGCCAGTTCACAAAAGTGAACGCCGTGGTATTTGTGTGTCTTCAGGAATTACTTGTAATTGTTCACGTGCAAATCCACGTTGAAGAGCAGTTGAATCTAGTCTGTAGATTGCAGGTCTACCCGTCGAAGTAACCACGCTTGAAATTTTATGTGTGGTCACACTCCAGATAAGATCAGTTGTTCTTTTTTACCCTCTTCAAGTTCACCGGGTTCATATAAATATCTGACAGTCACATTACCTAATACTGGTTGTTTTGAAAAGTCATGTCGTTGTATTGGTATGTGGTTTTTTGTAATTGCATTAATGGGTTTCATGGCAGTTGCACAAGTAATTTCATTATTTAACGCAGCTATCGCACTTGGTAATCTTGCAAAAAGTTCACGAGATCTCGTCTCTCCCTGAACTATTTCCTTCGCATACTGGTATCCAAATAATTTCTCAGCAAGTGTTCGATTAAATCGTTCACCGATTGCTTGATCGCGATGAATTGCAGTGTGTCCTCATCTGATTTTGACATTATGTTTCTTCATCAAAGGCGATACTGCACCAAGAAATTCTTTGCCAGGATCTACCTGTAGTAGTTTTGGCCATCATAGACCACCACCTTGATAAATTCGTTCAATCGCAGATGCAACTTCAGTTGTTGTTTTTCCTGATAGTGGTTCTGCTTCTTTACATCTACTTGCAACATCAATGACAGTTAACGCGTATTTGTATGTGCGTGATTGACGTCTACCAATTTTAATAGTATCATGTGGTAAAAACAAAATATCTGCTTGATGAACTTCATTGGGAGCGCTGACATCAGAATGTGCGTACTGAATTTTTTTAGGCGGTGGTAGATAGATTTGCCATATTGCCTGTCTTGATAACCAATTTGCAGCAACAGAACGTAAGACATTTGCTGCATCAGCAAGTTTAGTAATCGCTGCTCTTCCTCTCCAATATCCCCTTGGACTATAATAAACCGATTCCATTATGATAATAATCAGTTGATTAATTACCAGCCCCTAGAACTAGTTTACCTTTCATCGCAGATTTTACCAGAAAACTAGCGAGTGTTTCTCTGAGAGATTGATTCTTTATAGAATTTGACGCAGGAGTCAACTTCACATCTGCAATATGTCGTTGTTGTAAATCTTTACTTTATACGCAACATCATAAATATGACACGTTTGATCAGTTGCGTTTATTGAATGTTCTCCAGGTCTTGATTGGTCTCGTTCGTCAAGTCGAATATCAAGTCGGGTTCCAGGACCACAATAATTATATCCAGGAAGATGCTTCTCACCAGGGTATTTAGCCCATGGAGTTCCTTGTAATTTTCCCAGTGAAGCAGCGATATCACCACCTGTCTTCAGGCGAGACGAAATAAGTTTGTATTTTTTTGTACCACATTTCACACACTTGCCTGTAAGTGCACGCCTTTTATTTTTTGTTATTAGTGATATTAATCCAGTGGTGGGAGTGAGTGCTCTACATCGAACGCATTATAAATTCATATTATTTATCAAATGGACATAATTGACGTCTCAGAAACACGAAAGCAGGAGGCAGTCAAGCATCATCCAGCGCTACCGAATTCGATCAGGATGATAATAATTGGACCATCTGGGTCTGGTAAGACGCAAATGTTGCTTAATCTGATAATGAGATGGCTCAAGTGGGATAAGTTATATTTAGTAGCGCCATACGTAGATGATCAGAGGATGTTATGAAGTACTTAAAGATTTTAATGAAAATGCAAGGTTACTGGATGAAGACGGCAGCACCGATGGTGTTATTAACTTTATAACAGATATTGATGAAGCCACATCTGTAGATGATCTCGATGGATTTATTAATAATCTCGTAGTATATGATGATGTGATGGTGGACAAACAATCAAATCCGGCTCGGATATTTTCCCGGGGCAGACAGAAAAAATACAGATGTAATTTATGTTACTCAGCGTTATACACAAATACCTAAAGTTATCAGAGACAACTGTAATATTTTAGTTGTGTTTAATGGAGTTGATACACATAAGTTACGAAACATTCACCAAACTTGGTGTTCAGGAGATATGGATAAAATTAAGTTTAAAAATTTCTTTTCAACAGCACAGTCTAAACCGCACGGTTTTATCACAATAAATTTTCATGATCCTAGGTCGAGGTATCGTATAGGTCTTGATAAAATCTTTGGATAAAAAATACCAGAGCGGCAGAGAGTGTGCGACCAAGCGTAGATTGTCCGCAAGTAAACAAACACATAACGAAGGTTAACGATGGAGTAACCCAATTGGTCGGGATTTATATCGTTGTTGACTATTGAGACCATAATTTTGTTTTAATAACTAACAATCCAAGCAAGTGGTCTGTTCACACTCTCTGCTGCTAACTGAATAAAAAAATTGCTAACGCTACGTTAAAAATCTAATTCACACTTGCACACAGATAATATTGCGGTGAAAATAAGCCGAATTCCTGTTAGTCCGTATATACACCCCACCCCCCATTCAGTGTTGATACTGATGGAATTAATGATACTGATAGAATTACTGATAATACTTATTTGTTGGTCTGATGTCAACTGTTCCTTAAAATGTGCAATTTTGCTGCATACAATCTTTTCGAAACACAACAGCGTACAGATTAAACACTTACTGATATTTGGTAACAGCCGTCTGTAGCCACGAAATTCATAATGACAACAGAACATAGGGCTGTACTCCACGTTGATTTAAAAAATTTTTGAATCAAATAATTTGACCCATAAGTAGTCTGTACATATTGCCAAAAAGACCCTTCAATCAGCGGTTGATCAAGAGAAGAAAGAAATAACGGTAAGTGTAAAATTTGCACAGCAATGTCTTGAGGAGAGGACTGTCTGCAAACAATTCCTCGATTTAATGAATTCAGATGCACAAATCGTCTATCATTATCAACACAGTTTTGGAAGTGTTTTTTAAATCAGACTAATTTTGTGGTAGCGAACGGTATGAATATCTTCTTGTGCATTCCTAGTATTCATACATTTTGCCTCGGGAAAAAAGAGGTGCCGAACTCGTAGCAAGGTACGCAACATTTCCACAAGTTATTTCCACGAAATTATTTCCATCAGCTTAGTTGATTTCATACATTTATGACATTTTAGCATTTATTGAGTTAATATCTGTCAAATAATAGAAAAAGAACATTTTCATGGACTTTTCTTTTAAGAAACGTAATACAATGTCGGCCCCAAGCGTCACAATTTTTCTCAATCTTACTTGTTAAGAGGGTGTGGCCTAATCTCTTGTCAAGCAATTAATCCAAACTTAAAACTCATACTATGAGCACGTGATATTAAATGAAACGTATTTGCTTTAAATGCAATTAAAAATAATAATCCATTATATCAGAAGAGTAAAGGAGGTCAATCGTGTACATGCATTTTGTAATTTCTTTACAATGTTTAAAGTAAAATTTACGACAGAGAAACTTGATCTATTACAGAAATCTAAGCAATTACTACTTTGAGATATCAACTAATTCATTTGGTTTTTGGTGGTTTCTGCTGTATTTCAACACTTGGAAAGTTACATCCTGCTGAGACAAATAAAGGTGCCATGCCAAAAGACACATCACTATAACCGATACAGGATGATCCGGTGGTTAAAATCCAACCGACATCCTTCTGGTATTGAGTCAAAGGCTTTTTCCACTGAATCTGTCTGTTTCATGTCCTTGTAGATTGGCATTACGAATGGTATAAGTGCTGCTAATGGTATCTCCGACGATAAATAAAATGAATTATGTTGCATCGTTTCATCAGCATCCATACATGTATTTATATTTGATAACATCAAGGCTTCGCTGTAATTCATATCTCGAAGATCAAGATTATCGGACTCAAAATAGTTCATGCACTTCTGGCCTCATTTTATCTATGACATCTCTTACTACTCACGACACAATAATGTTCAGATCAATCAACCTCTGCTATTCACGATACACTGTTATTCGGGTCAAACACCCTCTACTAATCACGATACACTGCCATTCAGATCAAACAACATCTACTAGTCACAATACTCTGCTTTTCAAATTTAAAAAAACCCTCTACAATTCACGATACATTGCTATTCAGAATAAACAACCTTTCCTATTCAGGATACACTGCTATTCAGATCAAACAATCACTACTATTCACAACAATCTGCTAATCAGTCAAACAACATCTACTATTCGCGATACACTACTATTCAGATCAAACAACCTCTACTATTCGCGATACAATGCTAATCTGTTGAAATAAAATTTGCTATTTACGCTACACTGATCCACTGAAACACTCTAATTAATATATACTCAATATTAGATTACAAGTATTACATAGTCCTGAGAATAAAATATCTGATAATGTATCGCGTGAATTCCGGTGCTTCTTTCATCAGCATCCAGAACTTCATTACCTTTATAATAAATTTCTAGGCATTTGATTTGGACCACTCCAGTGACCTAGTGAATAGAGCGTCCGCCACTGATGCGGAAGGTGGCAAGTTTGAACCCCGGCCGAGTCATACCAAAGACTTATAACAATGGTAATTACAGCTGCCTCGCTATGCACTCAGCATTAAGAAGTTAGTGTTATCAGTAGTGAATGGGGCCACTTTGGCGTCAATACATTACAAGACACACACCCCCCGCCACTTTGGTGTTAAAATTTATAGTGTCGATTGGAATGAGTATTACAAGACCCACCCACCCCCGCGGGCCACTATAGCGTCAAAGGAAAGTTTGGTTTTGTATAGGGAAAAATTTTTACAACAGCAGAATGAAGCAGAACAGTTTTTTCTCCTTCAACAGCAACAGCGAGAAGAAGAAGAAGCAAGAAGGAATCGACAGGAAGAAGAAGCAGCAGAGAAGAAACAAGGTCTAGGAGAGATGGAGAAAAGTGAAAGTCAAACGGTGACGGTACTCAAGGAGATTTTGGCAGAGCTAAGGAGTCTGAAACAAATGTATCAGACTTCTTTATTCCGACCCAAGGGAAAAAGACCTTACCAAGCCAAACAGCCCAACCCTGTTCACACAGCTACTAAGCCTGAGATACCAGCCCTAGTGATTTCTACCCAATCATCAACAGTTGTAGGTCCAGAAGTAGGCCTTGGCCGTGGCAAAGGCTTAAGACAGTTAAAGCTGATTGCTTATAGTTCCTGAGTTTTTTTTTTTTTTTTTAAAAAAACAAACACCTAACAGTCCTTTTCAGGGCCACCCACTTCTTTCAAAAAGAGTTAGTATTCATTTTGCCAAAATCAATTAAAACTCAAAATCATTTTTTGTTACACTATGATCTACGTGTGTGAGTGCGTGAGTGTAGGTCCTTATCATTCTAAAAAATCAAAACCAGGAGACACTTACTTTTTCCTGTCTGGTCTATTATGGTACAAATTTTACAAACCAATTCACAACACAACACTTTTAAAAAGTTCATGGACTTCTTCTGTGTCTTTTTTGTTCACTCTCTCTGTTTTCTGAGTGTCTTCACTTTCACAGGTTTTTACTCCTCTTCTTCCTCACTTTTTCTCGCCTTCTTTTCTTCTCTTTCTTCTCTCTCTGGACGTGTCGGTGTTATTCCTTCCCCGAGGTCAACTCTCCTTCTTCTTCTTCCTGCTCCTGTTGTTTCTTATTGCAGTCTGAAGACCAATGTTCATTATCTTTTCAATGACAGCAGGTATCCTAACTTTTGTCTCTTTTGACACTGGTCTTGCTTTTTTGACGGTCTGGGCATTCTGTAGCCCAATGCCCTTTCTTCTGACAGATATAGCAAGTATCCTGACTTTTATCTCGAAAGGAGGGGGAATAGTCCCTCGGCTTGTCTGAAGAAAACTTTCGTATGACACCTCGCAAAGCTCTGATTAAAAGTTCGATCTGTGTTGGCTCTTCCATCGTGCTGGTTGGCTTGAGAGTGAAATGAATACTGGAAGGGAAGGCACTAGCTCTTTATATATACACTGGCCTGATATGGATATATAGGTGTCCATGGCGTTTTAAATGTAGACATTTGACTTTTTTGCATTCAAGATGAAACGATCGCATCATTTCGTGGAGAAAGGAGATGAAAGTAAGAGAAAGAAACGTGACTAATCGCCTCGCACAGTAGCTGAAGTCTTTGCTCAAAATTCATGCCAGCGATTTTGAATATGAACCAGAATCATGGCCCAGAGAGTCTACACCAAACCAAACTCCGCCATGACCACCAGTAAACCCTGAAAAGTACTACCACATTCGAGATATGGACAAACGCTCCTCTAGAAAATTTAGAACCACGGGCTACACGTACACGGTGAAGTTTAAAGATTTCAAGTCCGGAGTATCGCATGAGAAAGCAGAAGGGTTCAGCACCGATGTGTGGAACTCTTTGTTAACTACACAGAAACAGCAATGTGATTCCAAAGAGGACGATCGCTTGAAACTTTCCATTCATCACGACAGTTTGAAGTCCCCCGCTTGGATCGAGTTTAGCAGCCCAGCAGAACTGACACCTTCCAAAGTCATTGACAATATTCAACACGTGCAACAATCCAATGACATGTTTCACATCACCAAAGGAAAAGCGACACTGTTCATGACCCAGTTTCCTCTTCCCCAAAGGACAGGACGCAGAAAAGTGTTATTGGTGGACGAACGTTGAAGCACCAAAAAAAGACTCGTACAAAATTAGCAACCTTCAAGACAAGATATGTTTAGCCCGTGCCATCGTAGTGGGACGAACGTATGCCGATAAGAACGACACGATAGAATGGAAAAGAGGATGGAACACTATTCAACAATCGGACCGAGCCATACAACGAAGAGAAGCAGAACCCCTGTTGCAACAAGCGGGGATATCCAAAGACACACCCTGTGGAATTCCTGAAATGCAAAAATTTCAAGACGTCGTGGCTTCACGCTACACGTTGAAAGTACACCCTCAAGAAGTGCGTGGACCTCTGTTGTTTTGAGGGAAACATTTTAAAGACGGAAAATACATTCACGTCTATCATGATTATGAACAGATCGATCCCATTACCAGCATCACTGGATTCCTGGGATACAGATATTATTGTGAGAAATGTGACTATAGCTATAACAATCGAGAGTAACTCAAGCATTGCGGATCGAAATATGAGGGATATTTGGCCTCTAAACCCTGTCTTGACGAAGGACAAGACTGAGTGACTTGCCAAGCTTGTCAGCGCACTTTTGTCAGTCCGACCTGTTACCAACAACATCTGAAGACGCAAGGTTCACAGCAGAAATGTGCTTGTCAACTCCTGAGATTGTGCCCTACATGTGGACAAGGCATACGTACCAATAGTGCCAAGGCGCACGTATGTTCATGAAAGAAACGATGTCACATTTGTCACCAAATCGTGGACCTGGAACACCAATGCTACATTCAAAAATACCATTCCAAACATGAAGAGGAAGATGACCAGAAGAAAGGCAATTTCATCTTTTTCGATTTCGAATGGATGCAAGAGACCGGCGTTCACATTCCTAGTTTCTGCGTGGCTCACCGAGTGTGCGAGAAGTGCATCCAAGAGCCTATCCTTAGCTATTGCCCTCACTGCAATAAGATTCCTGGAGGACGTGAAAAAAACTTTCGGGGACCGAACAAGTTAGCCGATTTCGCCCAATGGATCTTAGACCCCATCGACGAGACCTGGAGCGAAGAGGACATCAAACATTACGGAGATTGTCATCTTCATGCCACGTTGATGGATCAGGATTTCTCGGGATACGATGGGCAATTTCTTCTCAGATACTTTACAGAAGAAAGTACCGAAAGTCCTAAAATGACTTTAAACGGAGCCAAAATCATTTCCATGAAAGTGGGACAAGTGCAGTTTACAGGTTCGATGCGTTACTTGGCCATGCCTTTGAGTCGATCGCCCAAAACGTTTGGATTGACAGAAATGGTCAATCAACACGCCGTTCTACCCCATTTGCCTGAGGCTCACTACTACGACCCTGACAACATGCATACCAAACAACGTGAAGCTTTCAACGCTTGGTACCACACTCACGCCTAGGACCCCTTCGACTTTCAGGAAGAACTGTTAAAGTATTTTCATTCTGACGTGGACATTTTATGGCATTGCTGTGGAACATTTCGAGAATTGTTCGTGGAGCACGGAGGGATCGATGCTTTGAAAGAAGCCTGCATCATTGCGAAAGCGTTTTCCTTAGTGTACCGCCAACGATTCATGTCCGAAAACACCCTAGCTGTCAAAAGCCCTCAAACGACCAATTTTGTCAAACGTCAATACTCGGAAAAACCCCTACGATGACTACATTACTTCTGCGACAAGAAAGACAAATGGATCCAACACACCCGAGACGGAGGAGGCGAAAAGACCACCGGAATGTATTCGGTAGATGGCTGGGACTTAGAAAAACCCAAGATAGTGCACGAGTTTAACGGATGCTTCTTTCATGGATGTCACATCTGTTACCCTCAAGGTGGCACTAAAAATCAGTTTTTACAACGGACCATTGAAGACTTTTACAAGGCCACTTGTCATTGGCGATTGAAGTTAGAACAGCAAGGATACCAAGTGGTGGAAATGTGGGAACACGAGTAGGATCACCGTTTGAAAACCGATCCCGAGTTTAAACGCACCGTGGAGAGTTACAAGCTGGTAGACCCACTGAACCTGCGGGACAATTTGTACGGAGGACGGACGAATGCCACCTGTTTGCTGTACCGAGCCAAAAAGGAGAAAGGAGAAGAAATCAAATACTTGGACGTGTGTTCGCTGCATCCTTACGTGTACAAATATTGTCTCTTTTGCGCAGGGCACCCACAATTGCTGACGGAACACATCGACGTGGACAACATTCGACAATACGAAGGATTGATCAAGTACAAAGTCTTGCCTCCCACGGACTTGTACCATCCCGTTTTACCTCACCATTGCCAAGGAAAACTGATGTTTCCCTTATGCCATACTTATTCCGAAACGTACAACCATGACCGACCTTGTCAGCACACCGAGAAGGAATGTTCCTTAACGGGAACATATGTCAGCGTGAAATTGTTCAAAGCTCTGGACCTTGGATACCAACTGTTAGAAGTGTACGAAATTTGCCACTTTCCCGACACAGAAAAATATAACAAGGGCGACGAGACTCAAAAAGGTATTTTCGCAGACTAAGTGGATAACTTTTTGAAATTGAAACAAGAAGCCAGCGGCTATCCTTCCTAGTGCCAGACTCCCGAAGACCAAAGTAAATTCAAAGAGAAATACTGGGAGCAGAACGGCATCACTTTAGACCACATCGTGAAAAAAGAAGGAAGGCGATCGTTTGACAAAGTGATGTTGAATTGCTTGTCGGGAAAAATGGCACAACGACCGTGTTTACCCAAGACAGAGTATTTGACAGAACCTTCCCGCTACTTCCAGATGATTCACGACAAAACTAAATACATGAAACACGTGGACGTTGTTCGTGAGGACTTGATCTTAGTCAATTACGAAGAAGAACTGGACTTTGTAGAAGCCGATATATTCGGAAATGTCATCATTGCAGCCTACGTGACTGCCCATGCTCGCTTAAAATTGTACGAAGTGTTATACCAATTAGGAGATCGTGTACTGTATTTTGACACGGACAGTTGCATCTACATCGATCGCCTGGGTCACCGACACACTGACATCGAAGGAGACCGTTTAGGAGCCTGGACGGACGAGCACCCTAAGTTTCTAAGTTTTGCTAGTGGCAGTACTAAAATTTATGGTTACGAATACCGGGACCCACAAGAAGAAGTGCACACTGAGTGTAAAGTGAAAGGATAGACTCTCAATAATCGCACCTGTCAAGTGGTAAACTTTAGCGTATTGAGGGAAGTTTTGCAGTCTGGACAGGATGGAAACTTTAAAGTGACCACCTACGAACCTCACAAGATTGTACGTTTACCCACACACCAAATCGTCAGTCGACCCTTGGATAAAGTCTATCAAATCGTGTACCAGAAGCGAGTTCAGCTTCCCAATCACTTCACTTTACCGTACGGTCACGTCGATATTGGTCAGCATATAAAAATCGACAACGTCCAAGACCGATAGTTCATTGTAAGTACCAATACCAAGCGAGAAAGTTGAATCCTTTCTAACAGCAAGTCTTAAGGCTCAAGTCCAACAAGAAACCCGAGTACGATGCTGTGCCTTGCAATGGCAGGGATGCCGTACGATGTGAGCTCAGCGAATCAGTATCACATCATGTGAACTTTTCTATGACTATACCTGCCATGGAAAGTGATGCTGTGCGTGTCAAACCTGACGGATGCGAAAGCGATGCCACCCATCATCGTACACCTTTTCACTTTTAAATTACTGGTTTTCGTGGCAGATGTCGTCATGAAACCATGCGGCTACCACCCGACAGATGTCATCCAAAACTGAGCAAACTTCTGCGGAGTTCACCGTACCTTCATCGAAATTAACCTGTGAAAGACGTATATTCGTTCCATGTGCGTTTGCCTGAATACTGCAACTTTGACAGTCGATTCCAAACCTTCCGAGGAAATGACCAAAATATATCTGAGGACCTACCCCCGAAGAAATAGCCACAGCCGGATTTATATACATGGGCGACGGGGATGATGTCCAGTGCTTCAGTTGCAGTGTGTCACATCACGAGTGGGAGCAGAAAGATTCCGCTTACCCGGAACATTCTCGATGGTCTCCGAATTGTCACTACCTACCTTTAGTGGGACCTCGTCATTGAAGTGGCATACCATGTCGCTTAAGAAACCAGCTTGGCTAGGAGTCAAACGTTGAACAACACCTAGACAAGAACTTAAACCCCATTAAAAAAATAATATTAAAAAATTACCAAACGGATTGGAAGAGAAAATCTACAAGGAAAATTGGCAGGGACTTGTTAGAGCAAAATCTCAATTGGTGACTGAGGACCTTTTAGGTCGGGAAATTCGCAAGAGGAAATTGACAAAAGTCAACAATCAAGTCAGATTTCTCTGGGTCATGTGTGCGTTTTTCCGAATATTCCGCTTTAGACCATTTACATTAGAATATTTTAATGACATTCTTGACCGTTTCCTGGAATGGCAGTGGCCAGAAATTACTCACTACATCCGTCACATTCGCTCTAGGAGAAGTGTTTGACTGACATGGTCATGGATACTTCACAAGAGAACATTCGTGGTTTGCCTGTGGAGTTGAGACAATGCATTTACAAGCGAAACGCAAAGAACAGTTGCATCCGTTACGTCATCAATGTTTAAACCACTGGTACCTAAATGCTATAAGAGGACTGATTCTGATTAAATCGTTCCAATGGTCAGACATTGTTCAACTACCCCTATGCGAGAAGGATTGGTTTGTAACTGATTCTTTTTACTACAAGGTAGACATACTGCAAAGAATTCCAGAAGAAGAGTTAGAGGGTTTCCAAAATCTTTTACACAATGTAAACTTAGTTCAAGAGGACACTTCTGAACGGTGTGTGATGTGCAAGTTAGTGACTAAACAATTTAGATTCGCCACAGGAGTACGATCACCTCTGTGCAGAAAGTATACATATTGCCTCCGACAAAAAAAGGTATAAAAACGGACTACCATGCCACGACCTTTATCATTCGTGATACAACAGATTCCATGGAAGGAAATCCATGACAATATTCAGACAGTGGAGGATTGCCATCGCATTTTACGAGAACTGTATCGATTGAATTGGGGTTGAGGTGTGATGTGTGTGTCTTAGTGAACTGCTTTCTAGGATTACGATTACCGGCCGATTCCTTGTGGACTCTTTACGAACAGTACATACCAACCAAAACATGAAAGTGGTCCCTTTAGATGTACACTAGAGACTCATTCTGTTAAAAGCTTTGCGCGTTTATCTCGATACTTCTCGATCTCTACAGGAAAGAAAGATTCGTCAACTTTTAGGCACTGAAGTTGTGTACCACGTTGTGTGTGTAGCTTGTGACTTACATCCTCACTGAAAATATGTACTTGACTGGAAAAGTTTGGGCTTCGAGGTTTGGACAAAAGAAGTGGCATACTATGCCCAATATTTGTAATCATGACTTCCAACGTTCAGTATAAAACGTAACTTCTAAACCTGTGTTAGTGACAGTCTCAGAAGAAGAACAACCCGTCACCGAGGAAAACCACTCTCTTCAGGACAGAACCGTCATCGACATCCACGAAAGACCATTCCGGGAGGACCTCTGTGCGACTGTGCCAAGGAGTGCAGAGATTCTAAGAACATTACACACTGCCCCTAGGACAGCACACCTTCGTCACCAAAAATGTTGTACATAGACTTGTTTATATTCCACTATGATCGTTCGTGTCTTTTATTCATTAACTTAACCATTTGGTTTTTATGCATTTTTGTCTTTCGTCATGTTCACAATTACCGATGGCAATAAACGTGTGCTGAAAAAAGTATAAAACTCCTACCTTGTCTGTCTTCGTGTCTACCTCTACTGTCACTGCTCCCTCTTCCTCCACTTTCAAAGTCATCCACGAACACTTAGATCGTGCCAGTTGGGAGGCCTTGTATCATCGCCACCCCTTTAACATGCTCATTGCTGGACCCAGCGGTTCAGGCAAAACCGAATTTGTCAAACGTTTGATCGAACATAAATATCATTTGATCGATCGACCGCCTCAACGGATCTTGTGGTGTTACAAAGAGTGGCAGTCAGCATACAGCCTCATGCGAAGGCATTCTTGGCGAGGACGACGGGATCATGTCTGACCCTAGTCAAACATATCTGGTCATCTTTGAGGACATGCTAGGAGAAGACGAAGAAGAAATTAAACTCTGGTTTACGCGCAAAGGGTATCATCGTAATGATAGTGTCATTTACATCACCCAAAATTTGTTTCAACAAAGTAAAGCCCATCGCACCATCAGTCTCAATGCTCATTACGTAGTCTTGTTTAAAAGTCCTAGAGACAAATCGCAAGTGCAAGTCATAGCCAAACAGTTAGGAACGCCTTGGCTGACTCATGCGTACGACGATGCCACTCAAACCCCTCATGTCTATTTATTCGTGGATTTAAAACCCACCATCCCCGATTATTTGCGATTTCGTACCCATCTGTTTCACCACTGGTGCCAAGACGGAGGGCCTGTCCTGTACACGTCCCCGTTGTCGACTTAACAACAACAACAACAACAACAACAAAAACAACCAAAAATGTCTATTAAAACCTCGGTCACTTTGGGCTTGTCTCACACAGCATCAACATGATATCCCTTCAGCCTCATCTTCCCGTCAAATTGATTCGTGCCTTGTACGGCATCAATCCACAAATACGTGCTCGTGTCATATAAGTTAGTCTCGAGGAAGTCTTACGATGGTTTACGGTGACAGCACGTAAATTACTGCAAGGCATCATTCACATTCCACATCAAACCTAACTTTTTTTTTTTTTTGAGAGAAGCAAAGTAGCCTTGACGCAACTGGCCCATCCTCGCATCGACACTCAAACCAGAAAGAAAATCATTTTGAAAAGCTGGAGGTATCGGTTCTCTAGGAGGTGGCATTATTTGATCCCTTTTAAAATGGGATCCCAATGCTCCCAAAGTCGTCCCCATGAAAAAAGCCACTCCCCGATGTACCCAGAAGAAAGAGAGCAGCAGTGTCATGCCCAAGTCACAGCCTCAGAAAAAGAAAAAGAAAAGCCCACAGAAAACAGCTTCTTCCAGCAAGAGAGGCACTGCCGCCAGGACGCAACCTTACATTCGGAAACCATGACCTGCCGAAACGGTGACTGCGTTCCAATAGCCTCAGGTTCTTCCACTTCTCCGTTGTTGGTGATACCTGAAAAACCCGATTTGACAAGTGTCTTTCCTAATTTGATGAAAATTGGAAACCTGCGTCTCCAAAAACTTCTCCTAGAGTGGTTACACCCTCTTCTTCTTTAGCGGCAGTGACCGCTGCTCACAAAGTACCTGCCTCCAAAATCAAAGTCCAAGAGAGATCGAGCGTGTTAAAGAGTTTACTGGATGTGTCCAAGCAAGAACTGTCCCGATTGAATCCGTTGCGAACCCCTCCAGGACGTGTGATGCCTGCCATGAAAATGATAAGTCGAGCCGACAATCAGTGGCGACGCATTCCAGTATAAAAAGGACCTGAGGTAAACTTTGGATTCAGTGTTTTTCTGCTCCTGAAAGCCCAAAGAAGTCCCCTCAAAGAAGTGCACACCGTCACCATCGTCGTTCTTGTGTCCAAAAAGGAAAAGGAAAAAGAAAAGGACTTCCTCCACGTTTAGCCAAACATTAGAACCTGTTGTCCGTCCTGTCCAAACCTTCTCCACCCATGCGAAAACAACTCATTCAAACTGCCTCCAAAGATCTCAACGATACAGTGTGCGAATGTTGCCTGAAGGTCTTGAAAGGCACGATACCTTTGTCAAAACACCAGAAAAAAATACTTAGCCAAACACGTTCTTCGCCAAATGGTCCAAAAGAAAATCCGCATTCGTCAAAAGATAAAGATGTTGGTGCAACGCGGAGGAATTTTACCCCTGTTAGGATCCTTGCTGAAAGGAGTAATTGGTACAATAGGAGGATCAATGCTGAAAGGAGTATTGGGAACGATGGGAGGAATCCTGGGATGAAGATTAAAAAGGACCAAGAAGATAAAAGGATTGTCTGGAATCAAAAGATCTCAGACTTGATCATTGAAATCCAATGGAAGGACGAGAACTGGCTTTAGTACCTTACAGACGATGGATGGAATTCCATCGTTGGTTAGAAAACGGACCCCGCATTTACCTCCCAATCCTCATTTGATGGTGATGTCCCAGTTACAACACGAATTGCAATCGTGGATGAATCGCAGCGATTTGTCAGAAACGGAAAACTCGCAAAGGTACGGTCAACTGTTCCAACAGCTGCAACTCTTTCACCAGAAAGCTTCAGACGAAACAGCTCTACCAACTCTGAAAGATTTTAAGACGTTTATGAAAAGTACATCACCGCCACTACCACCACGATCCCCAGCGGTCAAGACAGATGCAGCCTCACGGATGTATGAGGAAGAAGAGGCACGAGAAGTCTTTCAAACACCGTCAGCAGCTTCAATCCCCAGTAAGATTGTAGCGTCCTTGTTGACCTCTTCACCTACACCCCAACGAGACGAACGTAAAGCTTGGGCTAAAAGGATCATGTCCACTCCTCCTTCTACAGAAACCAAAAATGAAAAAAGAAAAGAAGACCAAAGTCATCCCATTACCGCCAACACCAACACCACCACTAACCTCGACTTCTACTCCCGTGGCACATCGGACACGTAAAGCCGTTTCTTAACCACCCCCGCGTCCCATCCAAAGTTGCATCAGCAAAGAGTGGATAACTTATTAAAACTGGAGAAGGTGTTAGCCAGCATTTACTACGATCCATCCCATCCTGGGATATAGAGGAGCTCGGAAATTGTATCGTGCTGCCAAAACACGGCTCAAAAGAGTCCGTTTAGCTCAAATACAACGATGCTTACAAGAACAAGCCACGTACACTTTACACAAACCCATTCGACGAAAATTTTCCAGAAGTCGCACCCCAGAGGATGGTATCGATCATCAGTGGCAAGCCGATTTAGCCGATGTCTCTCATTTGGATACGTACAATCGTGACTACAAATATTTGTTTTGTGTCATCGACGTCTTTTCCAAATTTGCTTGGGTCGTGCCATTGACATCCAAATCGAACAGTGAGTTAGTGCGAGCACTCAAACTGGTGTAGAAACAAAGCGGTTGTCACCCTCTTCGATGGCAAACCGACAAATGCGCCGAATTTCTGAACCAAGCTTTCCAGAAAGAATTTTAAAAACGTTACATTCATTTTTTCCACCTCCGAGAATCCTGAAACCAAAGCCAGCAACGCGGAACGTTTTCAACACACCTTGAAAGAACGCATGTGGAAATATTTTACGCATTAACACACTCTCAAGTACATCGAAGTCTTACCGCACCTAGTCCAAGCGTACAATCAATCATACCATCGGAGCATCGGACGTGCCCCCCAAGAAGTGACTCCCGACAACGAAGTGACCGTCTTCGAGCGACTGTTTGGTACGTCCCCGGCTGTGACTGTCTCCAAGAAAGGTGGAGTGTTGGCAGTAGGAGAATGGGTGCGCATTGGCAAAACCAAACGCTTGTTCGAGAAAGGTTACTTACCCAACTGGACCACCGAATTGTTTCGTGTCACTGAACGTGTTCCTGGCCGTCATCGTCGCGTATATAAATTGGAAGACATGATCAGGGAAGTGTTAAAAGGAATGTTTTACTTGCCCGAGTTACAAAGTGTGACCAAAAAGGAAGACGAGGTGTACGATATCAAAAGCATTCTTGATCGAAGAAATCGTAAAGTGGGAAAACGACATGTTTAAGAAGTCAAAGTACATTGTATAGGATATCCGCTGAGTTTTGACACTTGGATCGACGCTTCGCAAATCATCGACTATAAAAAGAACTGACCATCATGCCCTTCAACACAGCCTCAACCGCTACCACTGTAGTGACCACTCCTTCCCCCAGTTCTTTTATGCAAGATCTACAAAAGTAACCCTTGTAGGTGTGGTGTGGAGAACATGTACCTAAAACGCAAATCGTCTTTTTCTGCGAGATCTTTGTGATGTATTGTGTCAGATATACTGTGTCATCAGTGCTGCCATTGCCAATTTGAATTTTCAATAAGGAAACAACTAAATGTGAACCGTTTTACTCAGAATTTGCATCGGTTACCTTCTTCCCATTCCATCCCTGAAATATTCCTCTAACGAGAACAACAACAGGAGCCTTGCGTCCAACGTCAGTCACCCTTCCAACAGTCACCATAACCATCACCACAATCCTCTTTTAGACACTCTTCTGACTTCCAGCGACTCCTCGGACAGTAGAACTCTGGAATGGTGAATAACCAATTTTACCCGACGTTACCCAGTGACAGTTCCATGGATGTGTTTTCCAAAAACACCTTGTGCTGTTTCACGGCCATATTACCTTAGGCCATCCAACTGGATCACGAAGCCCATTGGGAAGTTGCTTTGGTGTAAATGAATAACCCTACACCAATCTTAAACATCACCGAAAATTAAACTAATTTTTGGGTCGTAATCCGGAATATGCAAGTAAAAGAACACTTGGATACCAAGGATCCTAAAATTTGGAAAAAAAGAAACCGTACACAAGACAAATCTCCCCTAAGCATCTAGGAGATGAAACATCCTGCAGGCTATTATTGTAATGGTCAACATTTGGTGAACACGATTGCCACTATTTTCGACGCACAGTTTGGCAAAGCCCTGACCAAACAGAACAAACCTGTCACCATTGAATGCCATAAAGTGCCTCGTCGTCGACTGATGAGATTTACGGATGCTCAAATTTTGTCCATTACTTTTAATCATGAATTGTTTGAGAGATTGGGGGGAAAGCAGATCACCTCATCTGATGGCAATGTTTCCCTTGACATCAGCATTTTTAGCAACACCCGAGTTTTAAAGTTATTTCGTTCCCCGGTAGAACTGAACCAAGTACTGAATTTGATCTTTGTGTACTCCGATGTGGTGGAGTACAACGTGGTGGGACACAGCTCCGTACCGTTACTGAGTGTCATTCCTTTCAAGGTGGATTCTTCTGTCACAAACGCTGACGAGGAAGGTGGAAACACCTATCACGTTCACCGCCAATTTGTACATTCTCACTATTTGCCCGTCAGTAAGTCCTATTTCGACACTGTCAACATTACTATAAAAGGAGATCTGGGAGAAAATATTTTTCACACCTTGAAAGCTGCCACGTTGACGCAAGGCAAAGAATTTCTCCAAAATGTCGTCATCGACAAACAAAACCACAAAGAAGCTTTCTTGAGAGTAGGCAAAA
>JAECUM010035624.1:0-21214 GCA_016617855.1 Megalonaias nervosa
CCAGGAGATATGACACACATGCCATGGTTGACCATGAGATATGACACACATGCCATGGTTGACCATGATATAGTATACATATGCCATAGTCAACCAGAAGATATGACACATATGCCATGGTTGACCATCCTTGTCATTCCTTATGTATATCACATTCAATGACAATTGATATGACTGACTGCATTGGAAAACGTAACCTGGACCTACTTCCTTTCACATCTAGACAAATTAGTCAAGCTGTATGTAATTACATTACATACGCCATTCTGGACTGAAACCATGTGCTTTTATAAGTCAGAACCTGTTAAAAATTCATACATTCTCTTGCAAAATATGCATATATAAAGTTTGGTCAGAAAAGGTTGTAAAATGTTACTGCAATTGCAAGTTTGAATATCTGGTCTTTTGAATCCCTCTCTTAGACCGCATGGAAGGTGCTCAAAGTCATACTTATCTTGCATGTGGGTATCATGTTGCCAAGTTTGATCAATCTTAAATCCTAGGACGAAAACAGAGACATTATGAAATAAATGCACACTGAATCCACTTTCTTTTTTCTGCAATTGACATAAAATTATGAAGGTACATAATTAACTGGTCTGAGAATTAAGTAAATTATGTTATTGTCACAGTCATCCCCATTAATCACTCATTCATAACCCACATCCATGTCCATATGCCTAACTTGATGTCAATTCTGCAATGACCAATGATAGAGCAATCTTTTGATTTTTTTTTTTTTTTGGACACTGGACAATCAGTTTTAAAAGCTTTCAAAATTGGGCCGCCCAGCTGATTTCTCGGGTTGTCTGGTCATGTTTCTATTTCTGCTCCTCAAGTGATGGTGATCATACACATGAAATTAATCATGGAAAACATGGTTTGGACATTTTATTGTATTAAATTTAAAACAATTCAGTGATTAAATTGATTGCAATAATATATGTGGGTTCCATGTTATATATTATGTAATTACTCCACCCTTTTATAACTATATAAATATGAGATAAGTGGACCTTTGTTCAAGTAATTTTACTCAGCTTATAAAGTACTAATGCCCTTCTTATCCATGGATAAATCTGATCATATGCATTGAGAGTGTTCCTTTAATCACCCCACTGACTCCAAAGCAGCAGTAAATGTGTTCATAATTATTCAATATGCAAGCATGAATGATCAATTCCTTCATATGCAATTGAACCAGATCAAGTATCTATGCAAGTTTTTATTTTATTGAACACTATTTAAAGGCAGGGTTAAATGTTATGAAAGACTACATTGAATAAGGGCAGTTTTCTGTCTCCTCTTCAATGTTCTTAATAACATATATGTTACAAGTATGTTGTACTATGGTTTTGTTTCTAACATAAATTTTATGTTCACATGCAATGGAAACCTTGTGTTAGGAAAATATCAAATAAGATACAATCTTTTCATTTCTTACTTGTATTTCATATTGATACTATCTGTTAAATATTCACAAATATTAAAATGACATGTAACTTTCATCATTTTTGTTCTGGTAAGAAGTTGCATAAAATAATGTTTAAATTTCTTTTTCAAAAAAGATCAAAAATAACCAATGATTAAATAAATCAAACGTTACAAAAATAAGACAGTCACTGATAAAATCAAAATTAGTATCTGTTTGAAACATTGTTAAATATTATTGGTTGATATGATTGATAATGGGGCCTTTCTAGGGGCTTTTGTGTTCTCTCTTCATGGAAAATATCAATGTTTGTTCTCTTGTTCTTGGAAATGAAAGATATTCTATTTTCAATTTTTCCTCCATTTTATCCCTTCATGGCAGTATATACACACCAACCCACACATATACACATGCCTTCAACTAAGCTCTGTCTCAAAAATTTGGGAATTAGGGCCAATATCCATGAGCTTTTTTAAAATAGTAACCTAGACTGTCCTCTGCAGCATCATTTCTTTTTCTCAAAAGCTCCTTTCAAAAAACTATGTGTCTGTCCATTAATGTTACACCAAACCAGCTGTTATTATGTATCGTTGCTATACATGAGTATATCTTGTTCAAATGACTAAAACATTCATAAAATGCAACAGCAACTAGTTTATATTACCCTTTCCACAACCCAGATCATTTGAATAATGCAAATGCAGAAAAACAAGTTAGTATTCTCTATTCATTCAAATAGGCACTAATATCTGCTTCAAACTCTAGATTTTTTAATACAGCAATTGCTTTTATAATTCACTCCCTAACATTCTGTGCAAATTCCACTTGTATATTTTTCGAACTATACCATTAGTTGGCACCATAGAGCCACTATTGTGCTGATGTTCCTTTAAAAATGCTACTTCTACAAGATAATTCATCAACTGAGTCCAAATAGCACAAGTTAATGTTTCCATTGTGTTTAAATTCCATGTTCACTTTCACTTTCACAAAATATAAACTACATCTGACAAATACACTTGTGGCATTTGAAACTTCATTTTGTAAGGGACATATATATTCAAAGAAATACTCACTCTAGTGGGTGATACAGAATGCCATGCTAAAACACTAAAAATCACTTTCAAAATCTGTGACATATGTGGAGGTAAATAGATGTAATGATTTCTTTGACCATTTGTTTTTCTTTCCATGCAGCCCTGGCAAAAATTGACTGAATGGATATATTTAACATTCCTCGTATATTCAATGGAAATAATATTAGATATAATATCTCGTTTCAAAACCAAAATTGTGGAGAACATGCAAGAGGATTCAATTTTAATAACATTTGTTCTGTGCATACATCTGCTATGTGCAACAATCTGAAAATAAACTACAATTACCCCAAATAACTCTCTCTCTCTCTCTCTCTCTCTCTCTCTCTCTCTCTCTCTCTCTCTCTCTCTGACTCTTGCTTTCATGTATTCATGATCATTATAAAGTTCATTGATACATTATCTATCCAGCCTGAAAAATACATATAACAATGAAAATGACTATATTTAAGAGTTAAGCAATGCACTCATCGATGCCATCCACAACCAATCTATCAAGTCTGCGATACCTATGACATGACTGCCAGTCATTGCCAAGAAAATTGATTGTAAAAGATTTCAGTGAAATGTCAATACATATGAATATCTGAAATACAACTGTTCCCTGGTAAGATTCCCCACCCATGCAAATAAAAAATATTACATCCAATCCAAAATGAAAAATTGTACCTATTCAAAGCAATGAATTGGTGACACAATATTTGCACCCCTATTTCATAATCCTCTTGATAACTATTGAATCAAATTGTAATATATTTTATTCTTTAGGAAAATAAGGAAAGATCTACTCTGAAACCTGCTGGCACCAAGTACCTGGGCAGCTGTCAATTGTGAACACTGATTAGGACCCAAACCCATCCATCCATCCATCCTGCACTGCAATCAGTTAAAATACTCCAAATAGTTAAATTCATTATCTGTGAAAATACCATCATTTGTAAACACATTAAAATGTGCACTTGTATCAATTAATTCACGTATTATGTGGAATGTAATTCTCTAAATTTTATATAACATAACTAGTTTGTGAAAATTCAAAAGTTTGGTAAAATAAAGGCACACACATAAACTCTTCATACAGATTCAAACCTGGTTCATATGACTGAACTGAAAACAATCTTCCACTTGAGCAATTAACTACTTTCACATTGAGAGGTTGGCTTCAACATATATGTTTTTAACAGCTTACACTGTCTAGCTTGAGACAGACACGTACTTTAGTACAACAATCCATTTTCCTTTCTAACCATCGTAACATATATCTGTGTTAATTTTCTTGTAAAGGGAGATAATAAAGAATAGTAAACACATGTCGCATGTGGCAAACACTGTGTGTATTGTGCAGCATATTTGAAAATTATTTGTTTTTAATTGTAGTATAGTAAAGAACAGGTCCACTTTTATAAAATTAATACCAATTGTTAAAACTGGAAGAAACATCACTTAAAGTAAGTGTTCTTAAATGTGCCTATGTCTTGGTTAATCTTGCTGGCATGATAAAATAAATAAAGTTCAAATTTGTAGGGTTTCATTATGACAAAAAGCAGGTCTGATTAAGATACATGTACATTATGACTTTCTACCAATAAAGATACATCTACCTTGTGAACATATACAGATAAGATACATCTACATTATGACTGTGTACAGATAAAGATACATGTACATTATGACTGTGTACAGATAAAGATACATGTACAGTATGACTGTGCACAGATACAGATACATGTACATTATGGCTGTGTACAAATAAAGATACATGTACATTATACTGTGTACAGATACAGATACATGTATATTATGATTATGTGCAGATAAAGATACATGTACATTATGACTGTGTACAGATAAAGATACATGTCTATTATGACTGTACATATAAAGATACATGTACATTATGACTATGTGCAGATAAAGACGTATGTACATTATGACTATGCACAGATAAGGATACATGTACGTTATGACTGTGTACAGGTAAAGATACATGTACAGTATGACTGTGTACAGATAAAGATACATGTACATTATGACTATGTACCGAAAAAAATACATCTACCTTGTGAACATGTACAGATAAAGATACATGTATATTATGACTTAGTACCAATAAAGATATATCTACCTTGTGAACATGTACAGATAAAGATACATGTACATTATGACTTAGTACCAATAAAGATACATCTACCTTGTGAACTTGTACAGATAAAGATACATGTACATTATGACTGTGTATAGATAAAGATACATGTACATTATGACTATGTGCAGATAAAGACACATGTACATTATGGCTATTCACAGATAAAGATACGTGCACATTATGAATGTGTACAGATAAAGATACATGTACACTATGACTATGTACCGATACAAAAATACATGCACATTATGACTATATAAACAAACGTCTGCAAGGTTTCAAGACAATTCAGTGAAAAATACAGTTGCCGGGATGTATAATAACAACAACATTCACAAAAATATAGGAGCTGCTTAAATGCAAAGTAAGTAATTAACTGAAGCACATGTTTATTGTACATGTAACATTTTAATTAAATTTCATGATATTCTAATGGCAAAATATTTACTACACAATATGAGTGAAGGTGTAAGGCAAGACTAGAAGATGAAGGTGTAAGGCAAGACTAGAAGATGAACTGACATCCTTCAGGTACAAACAATTATGTCACCTTCCAAATTTTTTGCGGGAAAATATAATTTCTAAAAGCACAGACTTTTGCCTCATGGATATTAGGTTGTAGGAGTTAGCATGAATCTGCAGCTCAGTTCACTTTCTATTCAGTTTCTTGACTACCTCTTGAAGAACCCTTCCTGGGGGCAAATAATGCAGTACCAAGCACAGTCTCATGGATGGCAGACAGATCATGTTCTCTTCAGTGTATCCCCTTTTCAGTTTCAAACCCTTAGCTAAAATAAAAAAGAAATAGGATGATATACATTTGAGAAGGAGCAATGTTCAAAGTATTTCCATGTAACATCAGATATACAAATTTTACTACTCACACAAATTATTACAAAGACTGGATCTTACTAATAACCGATATGAGTACATATTAATCTAGGCATGGCTTTCTTCACAGATATTGAACTGATTTCAAAACATGGCATGGCTTTCTTCACAGATATTGAACTGATTTCAAAACATGGCATGGCTTTCTTCACAGATATTGAACTGATTTCAAAACATGGCATGGCTTTCTTCACAGATATTGAACTGATTTCAAAACATGGCATGGCTTTCTTCACAGATATTGAACTGATTTCAAAACATGGCATGGCTTTCTTCACAGATATTGAACTGATTTCAAAACATGGCATGGCTTTCTTCACAGATATTGAACTGATTTCAAAACATGGCATGGCTTTCTTCACAGATATTGAACTGATTTCAAAACATGGCATGGCTTTCTTCACAGATATTGAACTGATTTCAAAACATGGCATGGCTTTCTTCACAGATATTGAACTGATTTCAAAACATGGTAATTTTGTGTGAGACAGGAGTGTAATTCAGCTGATTCAAATCAATATATTCTTTGCAGACAACTGATAGAGTTAAAGGCTAGCAACAACTGTGTGTGTAAATGCTAACCGGTTAAATTGTACAAGACTGTACTAGCATAATGTTCCATAAATATCAAATTTAAATTGTAAAATAAATACTGAAGGACTTCAAAACTCAGAATGGCAACTTCTATCTGGAATGGAAACAAATAATGCTATACACTAATTTAGTTAAACGTAAAATGTTTAATCTGGCATGCATAAAGGCATAAATAAAGACACAACCCTAGACACAAAGGTGACATCTGTCATGTTTCCTCCAAAATAAATGTGACCATAACAGACTAGCAAGGGAGTGTATGCAAGTTTATAATTCATAACCAAAGGCAAGAGAAGGATACAGGTTGACAATTCATAAACCAGAGGCAAGAGAAGGATACAAGCTGATGATTCAAAGGCAAAAGCAAAATACAAGTTGATGTATAATAGACCAAGAAAGATATCCATGCAGATGACCCAATAAGACAGCCATGTAGAAGAGACCCAGTATGACATCCATGTATAACAGACCCAATAAGGCAACCATTGTATAATGGACCCAACAAGACATCCATGTATAAATATCCAATAAGGCAGCCATGTTATAACATACTCAGTAAGGGAGCCATGTGAAACAGACCCAATAAGACATCCATATATAACAGACCCAATAAGACATCCATATATAACAGCCCCAATAAGTCAGATATGTAGTACATCTCCAGTAAGACAGCCAGTAACAGACCCAATAAGGCAGCCATGTATAACAGACCCAGTATGGCAGCCATGTTATAACAGACCCGACAAGGAAGCCATGTGTAACAGACCTAATAAGATATCCAAGTATAACAGACCCATTAAGACTGCCATGTGTAACAGAGTTAATAAAAACCCATTAAGTAGAAATGAAAATGTATATCACTCAATTTATGTATCAAAATCTGAATGATATCAATACTGAATTCCATCTGTCCAAATCATTGACATCAAATGATGCATTCTATTATAAATAACCAATATGATGTGTTAAAATTCTGTGCTATACACTTTCTCATTTGATAAATATTAATGAATTGCAAGGAGACATCCAGTTTCTGTGACTTTGACCCCAAATCAACATGTGTGCATGTGTATTCTCAAGAGAAATCATCTGTTATGTGTAGTAAAGGTGTGTAGTCAATCGGAAGGTATGCTGTACAAAGCAATGTTGCTGATTGGTTGGATTTTAAGGATACTTGTTAAGTGAAGTATGGGTGTGCAGTCAAACTGAAGATATGCTTTGGAAACCTAATATAGTTGGTTGGTTAGGTCATAAAGGCCCTTGTAACACAGCATTGAGTACATCATGTTCCAGATTCATGCTGTGAGCCTGTTCCAGGGAAACAAAGAGCCAGCTGACCAGTGGTCCTTACCTGTGTTTCCTTGGATTACTTAGTTATACTGGCCACCTTGTATAACCTATTGTGTGCTGAAGAATGGTGTAAAACCCTCAACAACAACAACAACAAAATAAAAGATGTCACCAGGTACACATATGCACTGTCTGGGTGGTCTAAAGTGCCTACCTTTATCGATTACTGCCATCTCACCTCTGTCCATGCGGGTTCAAATCTCAGGATTGACCAATGTGGATATGTGGGAAAGCTTGCCTGTATTGTCTCATAGGTTATTGGTTTGTACCTGCTCTTTTCCAGGTTTCTCTTCCACTAGTTACACTGGCCTCCATATATAGCCTATAAAGTGCTGAAAAACAGTGTAAAACCCACAACAACAACAAAAGTCAGTCAGTTGCATGCCTATCAGCACATAAAAGTGAAATGAAAATGCATAATTCAAGATATTGTGATGAAGCCTAAACAAACCAAAATCCTGCTGTCTACATCTAATGGTGATATGAGATATAGAATGTGTGGCATTATATATATATATATATATATATATATATATATATATATATATATATATATATATATGTTTTCTCCGTACTGGAAAGCTACAAATACAAAACAGGTAATTGTCACCTAAACTCACATACCAACACCAACACCCCAATGGAAAGTGAACCTCCATCATCAAGTTGCTGAGATATGGTATGAATGAATTAGGATTAAACAGCATGCCAGCACAATACAGACTGAAAGGTAAAGTAAAAATGATTGCATATTATTAAGATTAACCCCTCCAAATAAATTTACAGCCATTTTTGGGGTACCCAGTATTATCCATGAACATGCTGTATGGGAAATTACTTTCCTTGATGACAAAAGCTTGGTTGAGAGATTTTGTAAACACTAAATGAAAATGATTGGTTATTACCAAGGTCATGTTCAGCCTATGTGTTAGTTATGTTGTAAACAGCTTTATTTTTAAATTCATTTCCAGCATGAGAATTTGATTCTTAGATAGGGCTGTTCTGGCCTACATGCAATTGGCAAATATATTACTGCACTGTTCAAATTAAGTGATCACGTAGCCTGTCACATGGCCATCATGTGATCTAAAAATGGGGGTTAATCAAGCGGTCGTTGTAACAATTGATTACATATAGGTCAGTGGTGTCCGTCTGTTCTCGCGATACGGTCGTTCACATGGATGTCGAGTCCTGCGATTAAGGCCGGGAAGCAGACTAAGTGCAGAAATAATTAGTCTGGTTCCCTGCATGCTCCCTGAGCTGCTCACCCCTATACGAATAGCGGAGAACAACGCAGGGAACATATGAACCAGGAAACCAGACTAGGAAATGATCTACATACGCTTTAGTCTGGTTTACGACAGAAGCTATAAAACACTAAAAGCATAGCTAAATTAATTCACACATTGGTCGCCAGCCTATTTTTTAAATATTTTTTTTTTAAATTTAGAACGGTATGGGCGGTCGTTCTTACAGGGATTAAATAAAGGTCGGTGGAGTTTATCCTCGTTTTTGCGATGCGGTCGTTCATAGCAGTGTCGAAATGCATATTTTGCCAAGAAATCGCGGTCGCTGGTTGCGTTCACCAGGTGGTCGCTCATAACAGAGTGTTTATATAATAAAATCGATCCGTGCATTACGATTGTGGTAGGAAATGACAGGTGGTCGCTCATAGCAGAGGTCGCTCGTGACAGTTTTTACTATATATATATATATATATATATATATATATATATATATATATATATATATATATATATATCAGTAAATAACAGCTGTCCATGATGAAAAAAAGTATATCTTTGTGAACTTTGTGAAATATATGACTACAGATTTTTCCATTTTTATCAGAATTTATATAATATTCTAAGTCATGCAATGTTTATGTTCATGAGTTACTTATGATTACCACATAAGAGACTGACCATCTAAATTTTTACATTTCAAAGGGGGGTGGAGGGGGCAGGCTAGACTTGGTTTTCTTTTTTTCCTCCTCAACATATACAATTATTTATTTTGTTCAATGCATTGGGTATAATTATTGTTTGCATTAGACAAATCAGAGCAAAAACATATTGTGCAAACAAGTTATCTAAGAACTGGAAATCCCAGCCCCCTCCACCCCAAAACCTATTTTAAATGGTTAAGTCTTTTTTTTTCCTGATCTGCTGATTGGCTATCATTGTTACTGTCTAGCTGAGATATTGTTTAAATAAGAACAGTTGTTTATAAGCCTATTTATACAAGTTGACCAACTAAAGAACTAATCCTTTGTTTCAAGGTGATATGTAGGCTAATGTTTTGTCCTGGATCACAAACCATTATCAGTGATTTGTTTTTAGAATTGGTGATGATTTAATATATAGGAAAGACTAAAATGGACAGGATCAAATAATCTTGTGTGGAAATAAAATTTTGGAAGATAGCAACATATACGTGTATTTATAATTTTATTAAATAATGGACTAATATAATATTATATTAACATAATAATAATAATAATAATAATAATAATAATAATAATAATAATAATAACAGCAACAATAACAACAATGATAGTTGGTGCATGGTATTTGTTTTTAAAAGTTCAAAAGGTGAACTTGCATCCATAGGTTACTTCTGTACAGATGTCAATTAGGCCTTTTATCATGGGTGGTCAATATTGGAAACTTTGTCATTAGTAATTCCAGTAACAAATGACATCCAATTATGTGTAAGAGTTGCATAACACATGAACGGATGGAAAGGTGATTACTTTATGTGCATCACAATGCAGGACTCTAATATTGCTTCTATATAAACAAGAGGACCATAGTAATAAAAAGCACATATCTCTCCTGACAACAATGTAAACAAATGTGATTGATCTGCATCTCAATCCACTAAAAACAGTGTCAATACAGTGATTGATATCTAATGACAACAGTGTCAATACAGTGATTGATATCAAATGACAACAGTGTCTATACAGTGATTGATATCTACTAAAAACAGTGTCAATACAATGATTGATATCTACTGAAAACAGTGTCAATACAGCGATTGAATCTAATGACAACAGTGTCAATACAGTGATTGATATCTAATGACAACAGTGTCTACACAGTGACTGATATCTAATGACAACAGTGTCAATAAGGTGATTGATATATAATGGCAAGTGTCAATACAGTGACTGATATATACTGAAAACAGTGTCAATACAGTGATTGATATCTAATGATAACAGTGTCAATGCAGTGACTGATATCTAATGACAACAGTGTCTAAACAGTGATTGATATATATTTTCAAGAGTGTCAATATGGTGATTGATATCTAATGACAACAGTGTCAATACAGTGATTGATGTCTACAAAAACAGTGTCAATACAATGATTGATATTTACTGAAAACAGTTTCAATACAGTGATCGATATCTAATGACAACAGTGTCAATACAGTGATTGATATCTACTAAAAACAGTCAGTACAATGATTGATATCTACTGAAAGCAGTGTCAATGCACTGATTGATATTTAATGAAAACAGTGTCAATACAGTGATTGATATCCACTGAAAACATTGTCAATACAATGATTGACATCTAATGAAAACAGTGTGAATACAGTGATTGGTATCTAATGACAACAGTGTCAATACAATGTTTGATATCAAATGACAACAGTGTCAATACAGTGATTCATATCGAATGACAACAGTGTCAAGACAGTGACTGATATCTACGAAAAACAGTGTCATTACAATGATTGATATTTACTGAAAACAGTTTCAATACAGTGATTGATATCTAATGACAACAGTGTCAATGCAGTAATTGATATCTACTGACAACAGTATCAAAACAGTGATTGATATCTAATGACTACAATGTCAATACAGTGATTGATATCTAATAACAACTGTGCCAATACAGTGATTGATATCTAATGACTACAATGTCAATACAGTGATTGATATCTAATGACAACAGTGCCAATACCGTGATTGACATCTAATGACAACAGTGTCAATACAGTGATTGACATCTAATGACAACAGTGTCAATACAGTGATTGATATCTAATGATAACAGTGTCGATGCAGTGAATGATATGTAATGACAATAGTGTCAAAATAGTGAGTGATATCAACTAAAAACAGTGTCAATACAGTGATTGACATCTAATGACAACAGTGTCAATGCAGTGATTGATATGTAATGACAACAGTGTCAATACAATGATTGATATCTAATGACAACATTGTCAATACAGAGATTGATATGTAATGACAACAGTGTCAATACAGTGATTGATATCTACTAAAAACAGTGTCAATACAGTGACTGGTATCTAATGACAACAGTGTCAATGCAGTGATTAAAATGTAATGACAACAGTGACAATGCAATGATTGATATCTAATGACAACATTTTCAATACAGTGATTGACATCTAATGACAACAGTGTCAATACAGTGATTGATATCTACTAAAAACAGTGTGAATACAATGATTGATATCTACTGAAAACAGTGTCAATACAGTGATTGATATCTAATGAAAACAGTGTCAATACAGTGATTGATATCTACTAAAAACAGTGTCAATACAGTGATTGATATCTAATGACGACAGTGTGAATATGATGATTGATATCTAATGACAACAGTGTCAATACAGTGATTGATATGTAATGACAATAGTGTCAATACAGTGATTGATATCTAATGACAACAGTATCAAAAGAGTGATTGCTATCTACTAAAAACAGTGTCAATACAGTGATTGATATCTACTAAAAACAGTGTCAATACAATGATTGATATCTACTGAAAACAGTGTCAATACAGTGATTGATATCTAGTGACAACACTGTAAATACAATGATTGATATCTACTGAAAACAGTGTCAATACAGTGATTGATATGTAATGACAATAGTGTCAATACAGTGATTGATATCTAATGACAACAGTGTCAATACAGTGATTGATATCTAATGACAACAGTGTCAATACAGTGATTGATATCTACTGAAAACAGTTTCATACAGTGATTGCTATCTAATGACAACACTGTCAATACAGTGATTGATATCTACTCAAAACAGTGTCAATACAATGATTGACATCTAATGACAACAGGGTCATTACAGTGATTAATATCTACTAAAAACAGTGTCAATACAATGATTGATATCTACTGAAAACAGTGTCAATAAACTGATTGATATCTAATGACAACAGTGTCAATACAATGACTGATATCTACTGAAAACAGTGTCAATACAATGATTGATATGTAATGACAATAGTGTCAATACAGTGATTCATATCTAATGACAACAGTGTCAATGCAGTGATTGATATCAACTAAAAACAGTGTCAATTCAGTGACTGAAATGTAATGACAATAGTGTCAATACAGTGATCGATATCTAATGACAACAGTGTCAATACAGTGATTGATATCTACTAAAAACAGTGTCAATACAATGATTGACATCTAATGACAACAGTGTCAATGCAGTGATTGATATGAAAAAACAACAGTGTCAATACAATTATTGATATCTAATGACAACATTGTCAATACAGTGATCGATATGTTATGACAACAGTGTCAATACAGTGATTGATATCTACTAAAAACAGTGCCAATACAATGATTGAAATCTACTAAAACAGTGTCAATACAGTGATTGATATCTAATGACAACAGTGTCAATACAGTGATTGACATCTGATGATAATAGTGTCAATACAGTGATTGATATCTAATGACAACAGTGTCTATACAGTTATTGATATCTAATGACAATAGTGCCAATACAGTGATTGATATCTACTAAAAACAGTGTCAATACAGTGATTGACATCTGATTACAACCGCGTCTATACAGTGATTGATATCAAATGACAACAGTGTCATCACAGTGATTCATATCTAATGACAACAGTGCCAATACGGTGATTGATATCTACTAAAAACAGTGTCACTACAATGATTGATATGTACTGAAAACAGTGTCTATACAGTGATTGATATCTAATGACAACTGTGTCAATACAGTGACTCCTATCTAATGACAACAGTGTCATAACAGTGATTGATATCTAATGACAACAGTGTCAATACAGTGATTGATATCTAATGAAAAAAGTGTCAATACAGTGATTGATATCTAATGACAACTGTGTCAATGCAGTGATTGATATCTACTGAAAACAGTGTCAATGCAGTGATTGATATCTAATGACAACAGTGTCAATACAGTGATTGATATGTACTAAAAAAAAGTGCGAATACAATGATTTATATCTACTAAAAGGTGTCAATAGATTGATTGATATCTTATGACAACAGTGTCATTTCAGTGATTGATATCTAATGACAACAGTGTCTATACAGTGATTGATATATAATGACAAGTGTCAATACAGTGACTGATATATACTGAAAACAGTGTCAATACAGTGATTGGTATCTAATAATAACAGTGTCAATACAGTGATTGATATCTAATGATAACAGTGTCAATACAGTGACTGATATCTAAGGACAACAGTGTCTAAACAGTGATTGATATATAATGACAAGAGTGTCATTATGGTGATTGATATCTACTGACAACAGTGTCAATACAGTGATTGATATCTACAAAAACAGTGTCAATACAATGATTGATATTTACTGAAAACAGTTTCAATACAGTGATTGACATCTCATGACAACAATTTCAATACAGTGATTGATATCTACTAAAAACAGTCAGTACAATGATTGATATCTACTGAAAGCAGTGTCAGTACACTGATTTATATTTGATGAAAACAGTGTTAATACAGTGATTGATATCCACTGAAAACATTGTCATTACAATGATTGACCTCTAGTGAAAACTGTGAATACAGTGATTGGTATCTAATGACAACAGTGTCAATACAATGATTGATATCAAATGACAACAGTGTCAATACAGTGATTCATATCGAATGACAACAGTGTCAAGACAGTGACTGATATCTACGAAAAACAGTGTTATTACAATGATTGATATTTACTGAAAACAGTTTCAATACAGTGATTGATATCTAATGACAACAGTGTCAATGCAGTAACTGATATCTACTGACAACAGTGTCAATACAGTAATTGATATCTAATGACTACAATGTCAATACAATGATTGACATCTAATGACAACAGTGCCAATACCGTGATTGATATCTAATGACAACAGTGTCGATGCAGTGAATGATATGTAATGACAATAGTGTCAAAATAGTGAGTGATATCAACTAAAACAGTGTCAATACATTGATTGATATCTAATGACAACAGTGTCAATGCAGTGATTGATATGTAATGACAACAGTGTCAATACAATGATTGATATCTAATGACAACATTGTCAATACAGAGATTGATATGTAATGACAACAGTGTCAATACCGTGATGGATATCTGCTAAAAACAGTGTCAACACAGTGATTGATATCTAATGACGACAGTGTCAATGCAGTGATTAAAATGTAATGACAACAGTGACAATACAATGATTGATATCTAATGACAACATTGTCAGTACAGTGATTGACATCTAATAACAAAAGTGCCAATACAGTGATTGATATCCACTAAAAACAGTGTCAATACAATGTTTGATATCTACTGAAAACAGTTTCAATACAGTGATTGATATCTAATGACAACAGTGTCAATACAGTGATTGACATCTGATGACAATAGTGTCAATACAGTGATTGATATCTAATGACAACAGTGTCTATGCAGTGATTGATATCTAAAGACAAAAGTGCCAACACAGTGATTGATATCTACTAAAAACAGTGTCAATACAGTGATTGACATCTGATGACAACAGTGTCTATACAGTGATTGATATCTACTGAAAAAGAGTGTCAACACAATGATTGATATCTACTGAAAACAGTGTCTATACAGTGATTGATATCTAATGACAACTGTGTCAATACAGTGATTCCTATCTAAAGACAAGAGTGTCATAACAGTGATTGATATCTATTGAAAACAGTGTCTATACATTGATTGATATCTAATGACAACAGTGTGAATACAATGACTTATATCTAACGACAACAGTGTCAATACAGTGATTGATATCTAATGACAACAGTGTCAATTCAGTGATTGGTATCTAATAAAAACAGTGTCAATACAGTGATTGGTCTCTAATGAGAACAGTGTCAATGCATTGATTGATATGTAAAGACAACAGTGTCAATACAATGTTTGATATCTAATGACAACATTGTCAGTACAGTGATTGACATCTAATAACAACAGTGCCAAAACAGTGATTGATATCCACTAAAAACAGTGTCAATACAATGTTTGATATCTACTGCAAACAGTTTCAATACACTGATTGATATCTAATGACAACAGTGTCAATACAGTGATTGACATCTGATGACAATAGTGTCAATACAGTGATTGATATCTAATGACAACAGTGTCTATGCAGTGATTGATATCTAAAGACAAAAGTGCCAACACAGTGATTGATATCTACTAAAAACAGTGTCAATACAGTGATTGACATCTGATGACAACAGTGTCTATACAGTGATTGATATCTACTGAAAAAGAGTGTCAACACAATGATTGATATCTACTGAAAACAGTGTCTATACAGTGATTGATATCTAATGACAACTGTGTCAATACAGTGATTCCTATCTAAAGACAAGAGCGTCATAACAGTGATTGATATCTATTGAAAACAGTGTCAATACAGTGATTGATATCTACTAAAAACAGTGTCAATAAATGATTTATATCTTCTGAAAACAGTGTCAAGACAGTGACTGATATCTAATGACAACAGTGTCAATACAGTGATTGACATCTGATGACAATAGTGTCAGTACAGTGATTGATATCTAATGACAACAGTGTCTATACAGTGATTGATATCTAATGACAACAGTGCCAATACAGTGATTGATATCTACTAAAAACAGTGTCAATACAGTGATTGACATCTGATGACAACAGCGTCTATACAGTGATTGATATCTAATGACAACAGTGTCAATACAGTGATTGATATCTAATGACAACAGTGCCAAAACAGTGATTGACATCTACTAAAAACAGTGTCAATACAATGGTTGATATCTACTGAAAACAGTGTCAATACAGTGATTGACATCTGATGACAATAGTGTCAATACAGTGATTGATATCTAATGACAACAGTGTCTATACAGTGATTGATATCTAATGACAACAGTGCCAATACAGTGATTGATATCTACTAAAAACAGTGTCAATAAATGATTTATATCTTCTGAAAACAGTGTCAAGACAGTGACTGATATCTAATGACAACAGTGTCAATACAGTGATTGACATCTGATGACAATAGTGTCAGTACAGTGATTGACATCTGATGACAACAGCGTCTATACAGTGATTGATATCTAATGACAACATTGTCAATACAGTGATTGATATCTAATGACAACAGTGCCAATACAGTGATTGATATCTACTAAAAACAGTGTCAATAAATGATTTATATCTTCTGAAAACAGTGTCAAGACAGTGACTGATATCTAATGACAACAGTGCCAATACAGTGATTGATATCTACTAAAAACAGTGTCAATACAGTGATTGACATCTGATGACAACAGCGTCTATACAGTGATTGATATCTAATGACAACATTGTCAATACAGTGATTGATATCTACTAAAAACAGTCAGTACAATGATTGATATCTACTGAAAGCAGTGTCAGTACACTGATTTATATTTGATGAAAACAGTGTTAATACAGTGATTGATATCCACTGAAAACATTGTCATTACAATGATTGACCTCTAGTGAAAACTGTGAATACAGTGATTGGTATCTAATGACAACAGTGTCAATACAATGATTGATATCAAATGACAACAGTGTCAATACAGTGATTCATATCGAATGACAACAGTGTCAAGACAGTGACTGATATCAACGAAAAACAGTGTCATTACAATGATTGATATTTAAAGTTTCAATACAGTGATTGATATCTAATGACAACAGTGTAAATGCAGTGATTGATATCTAATGACAATGTCAATACAGTGATTGATATGTACTAAAAAAAGTGCGAATACAATGATTTATATCTACTAAAAGGTGTCAATAGATTGATTGATATCTTATGACAACAGTGTCATTTCAGTGATTGATATCTAATGACAACAGTGTCTATACAGTGATTGATATATAATGACAAGTGTCAATACAGTGACTGATATATACTGAAAACAGTGTCAATACAGTGATTGATATCTAATAATAACAGTGTCAATACAGTGATTGATATCTAATGATAACAGTGTCAATACAGTGACTGATATCTAAGGACAACAGTGTCTAAACAGTGATTGATATATAATGACAAGAGTGTCATTATGGTGATTGATATCTACTGACAACAGTGTCAATACAGTGATTGATATCTACAAAAACAGTGTCAATACAATGATTGATATTTACTGAAAACAGTTTCAATACAGTGATTGACATCTCATGACAACAATTTCAATACAGTGATTGATATCTACTAAAAACAGTCAGTACAATGATTGATATCTACTGAAAGCAGTGTCAGTACACTGATTTATATTTGATGAAAACAGTGTTAATACAGTGATTGATATCCACTGAAAACATTGTCATTACAATGATTGACCTCTAGTGAAAACTGTGAATACAGTGATTGGTATCTAATGACAACAGTGTCAATACAATGATTGATATCAAATGACAACAGTGTCAATACAGTGATTCATATCGAATGACAACAGTGTCAAGACAGTGACTGATATCTACGAAAAACAGTGTTATTACAATGATTGATATTTACTGAAAACAGTTTCAATACAGTGATTGATATCTAATGACAACAGTGTCAATGCAGTAACTGATATCTACTGACAACAGTGTCAATACAGTAATTGATATCTAATGACTACAATGTCAATACAATGATTGACATCTAATGACAACAGTGCCAATACCGTGATTGATATCTAATGACAACAGTGTCGATGCAGTGAATGATATGTAATGACAATAGTGTCAAAATAGTGAGTGATATCAACTAAAACAGTGTCAATACATTGATTGATATCTAATGACAACAGTGTCAATGCAGTGATTGATATGTAATGACAACAGTGTCAATACAATGATTGATATCTAATGACAACATTGTCAATACAGAGATTGATATGTAATGACAACAGTGTCAATACCGTGATGGATATCTGCTAAAAACAGTGTCAACACAGTGATTGATATCTAATGACGACAGTGTCAATGCAGTGATTAAAATGTAATGACAACAGTGACAATACAATGATTGATATCTAATGACAACATTGTCAGTACAGTGATTGACATCTAATAACAACAGTGCCAATACAGTGATTGATATCCACTAAAAACAGTGTCAATACAATGTTTGATATCTACTGAAAACAGTTTCAATACAGTGATTGATATCTAATGACAACAGTGTCAATACAGTGATTGACATCTGATGACAATAGTGTCAATACAGTGATTGATATCTAATGACAACAGTGTCTATACAGTGATTGATATCTAATGACAACAGTGCCAATACAGTGATTGATATCTACTAAAAACAGTGTCAATACAGTGATTGACATCTGATGACAACAGCGTCTATACAGTGATTGATATCTAATGACAACAGTGTCAATACAGTGATTGATATCTAATGACAACAGTGCCAAAACAGTGATTGACATCTACTAAAAACAGTGTCAATACAATGATTGATATCTACTGAAAACAGTGTCAATACAGTGATTGACATCTGATGACAATAGTGTCAATACAGTGATTGATATCTAATGACAACAGTGTCTATACAGTGATTGATATCTAATGACAACAGTGCCAATACAGTGATTGATATCTACTAAAAACAGTGTCAATAATGATTTATATCTTCTGAAAACAGTGTCAAGACAGTGACTGATATCTAATGACAACAGTGTCAATACAGTGATTGACATCTGATGACAATAGTGTCAGTACAGTGATTGACATCTGATGACAACAGCGTCTATACAGTGATTGATATCTAATGACAACATTGTCAATACAGTGATTGATATCTAATGACAACAGTGCCAATACAGTGATTGATATCTACTAAAAACAGTGTCAATAAATGATTTATATCTTCTGAAAACAGTGTCAAGACAGTGACTGATATCTAATGACAACAGTGCCAATACAGTGATTGATATCTACTAAAAACAGTGTCAATACAGTGATTGACATCTGATGACAACAGCGTCTATACAGTGATTGATATCTAATGACAACATTGTCAATACAGTGATTGATATCTACTAAAAACAGTCAGTACAATGATTGATATCTACTGAAAGCAGTGTCAGTACACTGATTTATATTTGATGAAAACAGTGTTAATACAGTGATTGATATCCACTGAAAACATTGTCATTACAATGATTGACCTCTAGTGAAAACTGTGAATACAGTGATTGGTATCTAATGACAACAGTGTCAATACAATGATTGATATCAAATGACAACAGTGTCAATACAGTGATTCATATCGAATGACAACAGTGTCAAGACAGTGACTGATATCAACGAAAAACAGTGTCATTACAATGATTGATATTTACTGAAAACAGTTTCAATACAGTGATTGATATCTAATGACAACAGTGTAAATGCAGTGATTGATATCTAATGACAACAGTGTCAATACAGTGATTGATATGTACTAAAAAACAGTGCGAATACAATGATTTATATCTACTAAAAGGTGTCAATAGATTGATTGATATCTTATGACAACAGTGTCATTTCAGTGATTGATATCTAATGACAACAGTGTCTATACAGTGATTGATATATAATGACAAGTGTCAATACAGTGACTGATATATACTGAAAACAGTGTCAATACAGTGATTGATATCTAATAATAACAGTGTCAATACAGTGATTGATATCTAATGATAACAGTGTCAATACAGTGACTGATATCTAAGGACAACAGTGTCTAAACAGTGATTGATATATAATGACAAGAGTGTCATTATGGTGATTGATATCTACTGACAAGAGTGTCAATACAGTGATTGATATCTACAAAAACAGTGTCAATACAATGATTGATATTTACTGAAAACAGTTTCAATACAGTGATTGACATCTCATGACAACAATTTCAATACAGTGATTGATATCTACTAAAAACAGTCAGTACAATGATTGATATCTACTGAAAGCAGTGTCAGTACACTGATTTATATTTGATGAAAACAGTGTTAATACAGTGATTGATATCCACTGAAAACATTGTCATTACAATGATTGACCTCTAGTGAAAACTGTGAATACAGTGATTGGTATCTAATGACAACAGTGTCAATACAATGATTGATATCAAATGACAACAGTGTCAATACAGTGATTCATATCGAATGACAACAGTGTCAAGACAGTGACTGATATCTACGAAAAACAGTGTTATTACAATGATTGATATTTACTGAAAACAGTTTCAATACAGTGATTGATATCTAATGACAACAGTGTCAATGCAGTAACTGATATCTACTGACAACAGTGTCAATACAGTAATTGATATCT
>JAECUM010035625.1:0-32670 GCA_016617855.1 Megalonaias nervosa
TTAAGCAAGAAACGCGCAGAGATGTCAGAGTTAAGGCCACTCTGGTCAAAGTCAGGGTTAGAAATTATAAATCGATGAATGAACTAAGTTCTGTGCACATTTAATTACATTAAAGTTTTTCGTTATTTAAATCGGTAAGAGGTATAAAACAAACGGGGATTTATGCAAAAAACTATAATTGTTACCCTTGTTAATAATAGATCTTTCTGTCATTTGAGAAAAGTACTTTTACCTTTTAATATTTTTATTGTTGTTCTTGTCCCCAAATTATCCACCTGTTTCCCGAATATAGCGTTAGTCATCAATTTGACGAAATCTTTGTAAATATCACTGTTAACATTTTACCTGTACTTTAACCATGGCTTCTAATAACGCAGGACAACTCTGTGCCTCTTTGTCAATTTGAAACCCAAATGCATTTAATCTTTTTAAGTTTGTGTAGCGAGTAATTATGTTTCTTTTTATTTCCAATGTACATTACAGTCTTTAGTTTGATAGATATATGAAAATAGAGGAATGTAGAAAATGGATTTAACATCTCTGTAAATGTGTAAGAAATTGATATATACGTCTTGCCAAGCAGATGTTCTGTTGTTGCGTAGAGCAGTGCCAATTCTAGAAACAATATCATACCTGTTTGAGAGAGAGAGAGAGAGAGAGAGAGAGAGAGAGAGAGAGAGAGAGAGAGAGAGAGGGGAGATGTTGAAATGTTAATCATAGTTCAAAAACTGGTGGTCCTAATGAGTGTAAGGATCAGAGATACAGCAAAGTCTTTTTCTTTTTCCAAAGTAATAATTATTACTTTGGAAATAGAAAAAGACTTTGCAGTATTGGTGTCATCATAGACAAAACACATGAAAAATGCTTGAAAACTTTCCACATCACAAAATATATGAGATCATGTACGCAAAACAATTGATATAATGTTTGAAAAAACCAAACTGATGAGAAACAACACCAATGGCATCAGTGCAGAAATAAAGGTCAGTGGACAGAAGCTGGAAAGAGTCACAAACTTCAAGTACTTGGGATCAGTTATCACAGATGAGGGCTCCAGACCAGAACTACTTTGCAGGATTGCCCAGACAACTGCAGCAATAACAAGGTTGAGACCAATATGGAAAGATACGCCAATTGCTTTTGGTTCCAAATGAGGCTGGTGCGCTCGATTGTCATATCAATCTTTCTGTATGCTTGCGAAACATGGACGCTCACATCAGATCTACAAAGAAGGATTCAAACCTTCGAAATGAGATGCGACCGCAAGATCTTGGGCATCTCACATATTGACCATGTAACCAACGAAGAAGTCCACAACAGGATTCAACGAACCATCCTATGAAGACCTCTTGACCACTGTAAAAAAGCACAAACTGAAGTGGTACGGTCATGTCTCAGGATCATCTGGACTGGCAAAAACAGTCTTGCATGGTACAGTGCGAGGGTGCAGAAAAAGAGGCAGACAGAAAAAGAAGTGGGAAGACAACATTAAGGTGTGGACAGGCATGGAAGTTGGAGATTCCCAAAGGGCAGCAGAGAACAGGGAAAGATGGAGAGAATTGGCTGTAAAGTCAACCGTGGTGTCCCAACGACCTCATGGATTAAGGGATTGATGATGATGATGATGACTGTTTAAAAAAGGGTGGGTTGTAAATTTGAAAGTTGCAAATCTTTTATACTGTGACAGTATAGTATGATTGTATTACATAACCAAACTTGTAATCAAGAAAATCAAATATCCTGGAAATTTAGGCAATCTGATTAAAATCAGAGCTCTGCTCTCCTACGTGAAGATCTGACGACGACCGCTTATGGGTCATATTCTGGTGACCTTGGAATTAAGTCAATGGAAATGCAGGTCGAGGTTAATGTCATTTTCGTCAGCTACCCAAGTGCATGCCGGCTAAAGACTTCAGATGGGTAACAAAGTTATAAAATAGATGGATAGAAGGAAATTTGTTGGTAATATCAGATGACTATTCTACTGGTTGCATTTCTGAAGTGGATTTAGAGATATTTACACTTGAATTATTATCTCAAAAACCATGAAGCAGCACCAGAGAAACTATTTTCAAATGAAATTGATATATCTCCGTTGCAAAAGCAGCTGATAAATGAATATACAGGTCAAACAGTACTAAAACAGTTATGTGTATCGAGAAAATATTTCCACGAACAAATGACGTACAATTGGGTTTAAAAACCAAACAATATTTAATCCGAATTGTTTTATCAACATCCATTGCAAAACTAATTGATAATTTCGACGTGATATCATTTCTGGGCTTCAACCAATTAAACGCCGCTATCTGACCCATTCGTGTAGAGAGATTGACTATATTTTTATCCTTCCAGATCTTTGTCTTTTAATAGAGAAGAAAATCCTTCTAGGCTGCTATTTTTGTTTTAAAAATAAATATTTATAACCAGTAACATTTTGATATGTATTCCCAAGATTTTCCAAGATTCATTTCGAGAAAATCTATGATGACGAAATTAAACACTTATAAGGCAAGATGAAGGATATGACCCGAGTAAACCACATGTTTTCCCCCTACCGGAACTGGGCATCAAGCCTATTGTAGCGCGTATGTCGAGAATGTCAATACATGGAAATGAAATACAATCTTGCGACAAAGAGCACTAAATAGTTTCGAGACAGATTTTGTTTTAAATTGACTTATTTGGTTAACGGGAGTGAACGCTAGAAATGAATGGCGGGGCCCCAAGTGGCCGAGTGGTCTAAAGCGCTCACCGTTCCGGATCACTGCCATCTTACCTCTGTCTCTTCTGGGTTCGAGTCTCAGGCTCGGCTAACGTGGGTACGTGAGAAAGCTTGCCAGTAGCTTCTCGCATGTCGGTGGTTCTTCCCGGGGTTTTCCAGGGTTCTTCCTCCACCAGTTATACTGGCCATCATGTATAGCCTATCTTGTGCTGAAATATGGCGTTAAACCCTACAACAACGACAACAACAACAGGTAAAGAATGGCATTTAAAATCTGAAGCTGGAAATAATTTGGTCAAATGCCAGGGGAGCTATCATTGCCAAGAAGAATTATTTGATGATGACTTAGTGTTTTTAAGTTTGAAAAAGAATAAAGTAAAATTTACAAATGCAGTTTACAATGGATTTGCACTAGTATAGTTCAGCGAATGGTTGAAGTACGAATTCTACTACAAACAGTCGAAATATCAATACGGTGATTGAATCAGACTATTAATGAATGATTCTTACTCTTTATGAATTCGTGTTTACATAGGAAATTTGCACAATGAAAAGTTTTATTGGAACATCAAGTTTTATTACATTAGTGAATACCCAAAGAAGCACAAACGAATAACAATAGTCTAGGAATTTGTGAGGCTGAGCTGAATTGTGTTTCCATTAACAGGTTTCTATGATTTTCACAGCAAGCTCTTCTCCTGTTGGATGTGAAGCCTGTATCCAAATTCTACTGATTTAACTGTGAATGTAAGAGCATTAGTACATTTACCTATTTCAGATGCCGCTATTATGTTTATTGTAAACGTTTTTTTTTTCCCCACCAGTTAAATCTTTTTTGATGCGTTTGATCCTTCTCTCTTCCTTTGTTAATCTTAGGCTATTTTAAATTTTTGTGAACATGTTTCGTCTTGAGTTCCCAGTTCAACTTGATTTACAAGACAAGATGTCAGTTATATCAATACAATTGCAAATGTGATTTAAAGGTAAGTTGCAGGATGTTTACAGTTGACTCTAGGTATTTAAAATAATTTGAAATTTAATTAAGTATAATAAAAACAAGTATTTCAAAACATGTCTAAATTTTGAAGATGCTATATCTAAGTTTTACAAAACCAGTAGCTATTGCAATCCATGCAAATCGACAATGTGCAGAAAACAATATAAAATATGGTATAACGAAAAAGAGTGCGGTATAAAAATACGTCACGAAATATACAAGACAAATATACCACAATGATGAAAAGTTCAGAATAATTAACAAATCAAGAGGCAGAATTTTACATGCATTATGATAAAACATTAAATCTGATACAACGCTACTGATTGATATTCAAGAAAGCTAAAGCTTTCAATCCTCAAGGTAATTGTGAAAAATATCTTGATATTGATTATTTCATTCTATCTGCAGTATTTGATTTTTTTACAATCGTGAGCAACAGAGAATATGTTTTCTTTGGTTAAAAACGAGATTCATTGTAGTCAGTGAAAACTTTTCAAAGTGATAAAATGATGACAAGGACAAAAGAAAATAGTTGAATAATTCAGAATGGCAAATAACAGCATTGGTGAAATTTTGAAAAGTCACGTCAGCTTTCCCATACTCAATGAGGTTTTAGTAACATCTACAGTTGCTACAATTGTTGTCAAAGGCATCTCATACTAAGCAACAAGTATACATTTATTTATTCTGTATTTCTTTCCGTGTTCTCCTTTGCATGGATTCCATCCTCAACACAAGAGCTTTATGAGTCAAGACCGGTTATCAGTGGGTATAAAGTAATAATGAGACGGAAATGTCTAGCTGAACACTACGAAATCAGATTGAATATGTTGCACCTGAAACTGTTGCACACGACTTTTATACACGCCATCCTAGCAGCATGGTGTAACAACCAATCAGAACGCTCGCTAAATACAGGCGAAAGTAATAAAAAATGGTCTCCTCAGAACAACAGGAGAACCTTCAGTATTACCTAACAACATGGCTGATTACTCATTTTACAAAGTCCATCTTGAATGGCAGAAAATGCTATATAAACACATGAACACCAGAACACATGAACGCATGAACACCAGGTAGTTAATTAATGTAGAATTATGAAGATTAAGAAATACTCGTAGTCCAGGCTAAATTTTACACAAAAGAAAAGATACACCCCACCCACAATTCATTTTTCAATCACAGAAACGTGTGAGGAATTTTACAATAGTGTCATAAATGTTACTTTCGACTGGGATCAGATAACTTTTAAATTTTTGGGGGTAAATTTGTGAAGTCTGTTATATAATATTTGGGACTTGAAATAGTGACAGCTCTTTATCAAAAGTTAAAGGACAGAAACACCTCTAATGTTTCCAACGCTTAAACATCGAAGTCAAAGGAGTCCTCAAACATCTACTTAACATAAATACATCTAAGACCATAGGACCTGACAACATACCAGGTTTAGTTCAGATGAACTTTCTCATCGTCTAAATGTGTTCAGATGAACTTTCTCATGGTCTACGCGACATCTTTCAACTCTCAGTGGACATCGGTAAGGAGGGTGATTTACACTTGGCATAAAACTACAGACCAGTATCTTTAACGTGTGTGTCATGTAAAATTCTTGAAAACATCATTTGTAACAACATGATGTGATAATTCGACACACAGAGAATCCTTATCAAACTAAATCATGGCTTTCGATCAATCTTTTCTACTGAATCACAATTACTAGTGACTTTACACGATCTCCTACAGTCCTTCGACCAAAGGCAACAATATTAGACTTTTCTAAAGCTTTTGACACAGTCCACAAAATTCTTCATAAAATAATACACCGCAACAGAGTGCAGGGACAACTCAACAAGTAGTTATCCTCCTTCCTAAAGGATCAGGCCATGGACATCGTCTGCGAAGGCGAATACTCGAAGAGCGTTACAGCAGACTCTGGTATACTTCAGGGTACGGTACTCGGCCCCCTATTGTTCCTGTGATTAAAACCTCTTGCTTGCTCCATACCAGGAGCAAAAGTGACCTCATCATAAGCCTGACTAATAAATGTGTCAGCTAAAAGAATAATTTCCTGATCAACGTCATTTCAAGAGCTCTTCATGCCATAGCTCAAGTAACTGCACAAATTGGTTATAAATCAGTGGTTTCTTTTTCAAATGGATCAGTTTTCTGATGTAAACAAGACTTGTCAGATACAAGTGGATTAACCACAATCTTATCTCCAGCTAGGTCATTGCCTAGTAACAAATGAATATTCTCGATATAAAGACGTCACTGTTCAGACTGTTACGGGTCCTGAGACCAAGTCTAATGACAAATTCACGCAATGGAAAGGATCATTAACAAAGCCGTACTCTACTCCCTGAATAAGAACACTTTCCACTGGAAGAAGTTTTCTCAGAAAAATGCAAATAAAGACTCCGAGAAGCTCCTGATTCCCTTTAATATTAATAGGGATAGACTTGGTAGAATCACCAATAAGTGATATACAAGCTTTCGACATGAATGGTTCATAATTTTCTATAATAAAATCAGACTGAGGTTTGTTTGATAAATGTGTTGCTTTTGATACAAGACCGTGACCTTGACCCCTAGAAATAAGAACAATAGCTTTGTCTTGATTCTGTTGTTTATTTTTTCAATTTGTAGCAATCAGAAAAAAACGTGCTTTTTCTTTTCGCAATAGGTGAACGTAGGAAAGGATAAAGATTTCTGATCAGTCTTATCAGAAACTTGATTCCTAAAAGTTGAGCCAATTTGAGATTTGGAAGTGCTTGTATGAGACAGATGGTTTTCATAAAAGAAAAAACATGCAGAGAGGAAGACCTATTGACAAATGAAACTTTGCTAGCCAAGGAATAGTTGTCAGCTGTACGAGCGTTTTATAAAGTTTCGGCTTTTTATTCATCAAAATTGTGTGAGGTTATCGTGGTCATGACCAACCTTCTTCGCTAAACACCAACTATGAAATTAATGTTCTTTTTCTCTTACAAATTCGACATTGGTCTTTCTAATTTCTTTTTTTATAGTTCCTAAACCTTTGTTGACATGCCTCAAGTACGAGTTCATAACCCTTCAAGATAATTCCTTCATAATCAGCATCTTGTTGTACTGACAGTGAAGCGTAGACTTCACTAGTTTTGACAATAAGTACACATCGTAATAATAGAGTCCAATGCTCTCTTGGCTGTTTTAAATTTTCAGCAATGTTTTTCTCGTAATAAGAAAATATTGATCTACTTCTTTTTCTTTAAAAGGAGGTACAAACCTAATATTTCGGGTAATATCAAAAACTGAAATTGTGTGTAAATGGGGTAGAGTTTCCACTTGCCAATTTTAATTCTTTTATTGTAAATTACAATCCCCGTTCTTCCTTCTCCTTATCTCATTGCATCTATATTTCCCTCCCTTCTTTTTCTCTTTCTCTCTACATCTATGCTCCCCTCTCTTATTTTTCTGTTTGCAATTTTATTGGACTATCTTCTTTCTCTCTCCATATCCTCTTTCTGCAACTGCATTTCTCTTTTCTTCTTTCTACAACTTCATTTGCCTCTCTCTTTCCTCCTTCTCAAATTGCTTTTGTCTCTCTTCTTTCTCTTTCTGAAGCGGAAGTTTTATTAGCTCTATTTCCATCTGGTGTCGGAATTTCAATTTTGTTACTTTCATTTCACAGCCAGATAGAGATTTACCGAAATCGTTGTTATCCAAAAAGTCTTCGCCACCAAATATTAGTACAAAATATATTTTATTTCGTGCTTCGTTAAAGAAGCCTTCGCCTCAGTACAGTAAGATCATATTGTCTGGTAAGCAGAAGCAATTCATCCTTTGTCAAGGACTCTAACCATTCCTGGGTAGGATTTAAAATAACGTTCTCCACGTTAGATGACACTGTGAAAGCTTTGTTGGTTTCACTAAAGATTTCTCAAATTTGTGCAATAATACCCGAGACTTGAATAAAATCCGAAACAAAATGAATTTAAATTTAAATAAAACAAATCGAAGTTTTCTGATACATTTTAGAAAAAATCGTATCCAGAACAAGCCCCAGTTGTCTGTTACGACTTTATAGTCTTAAGCTAAGTAACAGAAAAAATGAAAACTTTCACCAACAAGTTCTGTAAAATTCAACAAATAATATATTTCTCCGAATATAAAGTGATAATTTTTTTTAAAAAAAATTACAGTATTGTGAATAAAATCCCAAATAGTCCCAAACGTTCTATCACAAGTCCAAATGTGTGAAGTCCAAAATGCTTTTTCATTAGTGTTCCAAATAAATTCCATATTGAATGTGTTGATGTGCCTGTACTCTCGAATGTGCCAATATGCCAATGACCTGGAATGTAGTGATGTCCTAATAGTCTTTTGATGTATCACAATAATATAATCCAACATATCCTTGATTGAATTCACTATAACACCAAATTAATGTTTTAGTCCAAGAAGTATTAATGAGCACTTTGTGAATCCAGTGAGTATTTTTAAATAAATAAATCCACCCAAACTAAAAGCTGAACACAGCAATAAGAGAGATTCCGCTTCGGATGCAAAAGCAGGAATGAATAGTTTTTAGTAAACAACTTTGATATAAAAAGCTAAGACACAATAATAGAGCCAGAATGTAGGTCAGTCTCCTCTTTAAAACATTCAAAGTTGTCAACAAGCTAAGGAATTTCTAAGTGAAAAAATATCCTACAATCCGATAGAAGTAAACATGTTTACCTCCATTAATAATGGTCTGAATATTTAATCTATAACGATAGAGAAATATTAGTTATGTATTATATTGTTTACAAAATAAATGTCACTACTTAGACCACTAACTTGATTTTCGACTGAAGTCAATTAGAAAATACAAATATACATAAGATATAGTCAATGAAAAAACAGTAGACAATCCAAAATAAAATATACATAATAGTATATACATGAATAAAAAACAATCCGCTCAGGAACTCCTTGCAAATTTACCATTCTCATTTTCTAAATTAATCTGTCATACGTTTTCGTTCATTATCTTAACGAATAACCCATTTTCATGCGTTTATCAATGTTTTATAATTAATACGCTACCACGTCCATAACCGTTACTTTTAGTGTAATAATAACAAACTTAATACCGCTACCACGCTCACAACCCTGACTTTGAGCATAATAATAACATGCTATGTAATCCAATACTAAAACAACGAACTGTTGTTATCTCTATTATTTCTGTTGCTGCTTCTGGTGTGTGTGTGTGTGTGTGTGTGTGTGTGTGTGTGTGTGTGTGTGTGTGATTTAGATTTTTAACGAAGTTTTAACAGTTCTTGTCATATCGCTACGATGTTCGCAGTTTGGTAGTTTATAGTGATGTCTAGCACTGGAGCATCATGCCGCAGACATGTGGCATCATGTCACATTATCCTGACACCAGGCCGACCAGCCGTAACACTAACCTCTTAATGCTGAGCGCCAAAAGAGGCAGCTGTCAGTACCATTTTTATAATTCTTTGGTGTGACTTGGCCGGGGTTCGAACTCCCTACCTCCCGCATCAGAGGCGGACGTTCTAAACACTTAGGCCACACGGGCGATCGCTGCTTCAGCAGCAGGGAGGGCGAACCCTACAAAATTGAAAAACGAACGTCAACGTCATAATTTAATCATTAACATATCAATAAATGGTCGGCGAAGCTCTTAGTTCGATTAGCTAAAAAGCGATTAGCGGAGTTGCGAAGTTACGTTCCAAAAGCTAAAATGTTGAAACAAAAACTACAAGAGCGTCAGGAAACGCAAGAGGAAGAATCAGAAAAAGCAGAACGATTTTTTAAACCAATTTCTGGAGCAATATAAAGAGTCGCTGCGGCGACCGAAGCGTCGCTGCGAGTTCTTGAAGGTGGTCTTCCTCCTCCACCTTCTCCTCCGTTGACCGAAGAAGAAATACGACTAGCTGAGATGAGAGAAACTGATTCTGAAACTGAATCCGACGATGATGAAACATTTTATATGAAAGCAAAAGAACCTATTATTCATAAATTTACCAGTGAAGGTATTGAAGCAATAAGTAATCCAGATTTAACGTTAGATATCGCAGCATTTGGATACTACGAGATAGAAAAATACGTAAAACCCGAATATATTAAATCATTTAGAAGAGAAAATTGGATCAATGATATATTAACTCGTGTTCCCGCTGAAGTAATAAGTCGAGAAGCAGAATTAAGAAGACGAGAAAGAACACTAAAACCAGGTGAGCTAGATCAGTTAATACTTGAAATACCTCCTCCTCCTGAACGTAGAGAACAAATTACTATTCCTGATATGCTAGAACGTTATTCACATGGACTAGAATTTCTTAAACGTAGATATGAGGAAGATCCATCAGGTGAATTATATGAAAGAATAAGACAAATACGAATTGAAATGCGAAGATTACGAAAAACAATGGAGCAACCTCCAACTGGGTCTGGATATGATGATGATATTTATTTCTGAAAATGTTGGTCATTTAGTTTATAGTACATAAATTAATTTAATTACTTTAAACTAATTTTAATTAATTTTTTTTGTAATTTAAATACTTTAAACTAATTTTAACAATTTTTTTTTGTAATTTAAATACTTTAAACTAATTTTAATTAATTTTTTAAAATTATTTTTTTACATAATTTATATACTTTAAACTAAAAAAATGCCAAAAGGTTTTAAATTAACGGTAAAACAAGAAAATGAAATAAGAAACGATTACAAAGCTATGTCAACGATGCAGTTAGAGTCCAAATACGGTATTGGATTTCAGCGTCTCATGAGGATCATAGAAAAAAAAGAACCACAGATAAAAGTACGATATCTAGAAATCGAGCAGCATTCAGAATCAGAAATACCCAGTATTCCAATAAAGGAAAATTATACGAAGTTATTTATGATATTACACGACCAAAATCTAAAACGATATTATAATAATTTAATAAAAAAAATAAAAGAATAAAAAATTGATGATAGTATTGATGATAACTTTGCAGAAGATCTCACGGATAATAATTTTACGTATGATAACGTTAAACCCGAGTTAACAGACGATAATTATTTTATGAACAATATTTATCATACTTATGGAATTTTATATCCGATTTCGCTAGGGTTGGATGTTTATGTAGAATAAATTTTATCGAGATCAACACGATATCTTGACCTAGGATCATGTAAATTTATGGTTATAGATCCATACGGGTTAGACTGTGCATGTGAAAATAAGTTTTTGAATTTAATCATGTTCATATCTCCTGAACACCAAGTATAATAAATATTTTGCAATGTATGATTATCAACGCCGTTGAATACGGTTAAAATATTGCAGTTATCTCTGATTACCTTTGGTATTTGGACGTATCGTTGGGTAACATAAATTGCGTCAGTATTTTTATGACGACCTCTGGAAAATATCCTGGCTGGATTTGATTGTTTATCTAACATTACATCATCGTATACTATTAAATTATAAATACTTCCGTAGAGATCATCTACGGATGGTACTTCATCGATATCGGTAATAAAATCAGTTGCATTACCTTCTTCGCTAAGTGATGCTGCGTTTTCGTTGAAATCTTTGAGAACCTCATAACATCGTTGATCATCCACGGACGGAGCTACTAAATATAATTTATCCCATTTTAACCATCGCATTATCAAATTGAGCAGTAATTGCGTTTTACCGCTTCCAGATGGACCTATTATTATCATTCTGATTGAATTTGGTAGTGCTGGGTGATGTTTAATTTGTTCTGGTTTTCGTGTAGCCGAGAAGTCAATTATATCCATGATAATAAATAACATGAATCTATATTGTGTTCGATGTAGAACATTTACCCTTACCGCTGAATTAATCACAATAATAACAAAAAATAAAAAGCGAACACTAACTGGTAAATGTACAGTTTGTAATACAAACAATATAAATTTATTCCATAAAAAACAGGAGGAGATATTGCTGCTTCGTTAGGTAAATTGCCAGAAACTCCGTGGGCAAAGTATCCCGGAGAAAAACAATTACCCGGATATAGTTATTGTGGACCTGGGACTCGCTTAGATATTCGACTTGACGAACAAAATCAACCAAAACCAGGAGAACATCCAGCAAATAAGATCGATCAAGCGTGTTACATTCACGATGTTGCGTATAAAATTAATGATCTACAACAAAGACATTTTGCAGATGTAAAATTGATTCATGCGTTAAATTCTATAAACGATAAGTCCTTCAGAGAAAAACTTGCTAGTTTTCTGGTGAAATCAGCTATGAAAGGTAAAATAATGTTAGGGGCAGGTAATTGATTATATAATTATTATAATGGAGTCTATTTCCTATAGTCCAAGAGAATACTGGAAAGGTAAAGCAGCAATTGATAAACTTGCTAAAGCAGCAAAAGTATCAAAGGCCGCAGCTGCATCATGGTTAGCTCATCAAGCGATATGGCATATTTATCTACGTCCACCTAAAAAAAAATAGAATTTGCACAATTCGACGTTAATATTTCTAATGAAGTTCATCAAGCAGATATTTTATTTTAACCACATGATACTGTTACACGTGGACGCAGATCACGCCCATACAAATACGCGTTAATCGTCGTTGATGTTGCTAGTAGATACAAAGAAGCAGAACCGTTATCAATAAAAACATCTGAAGTTGCATCTGCGTTCAGACGAATATATCAACGAGGACCATTACGGTGGCCAAAATTATTACAGGTTGATCCTGGTAGGGAATTTTTCGGTGAAGTATCATCGCTGATGAATCAACAACGCGTCAGTATTAGACGTGGACATACTGCAATTCATCGTGATCAAGCGATAGTTGAACGATTTAATCGAACATTAGCTGAACGATTATTCGGATATCAATACGCGAAAGAAATAATTCATAACAATGATAGATCTCGCGAATAGGTTACAAGATTACCAAATGTGATATCGGCGTTAAATAACGAAATTACTCGTTTAATTTCTATGAAACTCGTTGATGCAATTACAAAAGATTATATACCCGTGCAGCGGCGTTATTTTTCAAAGCAACAAATACTAGGTGATATGACCGTTAGATATTTATATGAACCTGGTGAACTCGAAGGAGGTAAAAAAAGAGCAACAGATCCAATCTGGAGTTTAACAACACATACAATTTCCAGCGTAACTAGATCTACTGGAAGAACTCCAATTTACAGATTAGATTCAACTGCTCCTCAACGTGGATGTTTACGTGAACAATTACTTGTAATTCCTGAAAACACACGATTACCACCACGTTCACTTTCATAAATTGTTCATAACAACTCTATGTAATTGAGATATTTTTTTTACTCGAGATACTGCAAGATAAACCAAATTCGACCATTCGATGTTATTATCGACGATCCAAATATTTGTATCATCGATGGTTAATCCTTGCGACGAATGGATCGTTATAGCGTATCCTAATTTCCACGGAGATCTGTCTCTGTTTAATGCGCGCTCAACAACATCAACGTCAACGAAAATAATATCATTTAGCAGAAGACTGTTTTTCATTCGTCCCTAGAATATCAACTTCAATGTTTTGTCGTCGAGTATCAGCAGGACGATAACATAACGGTAAAGATAGCGTTGGAAATTTATTTTTATGTAACAGAAATAATTTCTCTTGTAATGTATCACGAACTATTTTTCTACTTGCAACTATCAAATCATCTGGTTTCCATGAATTCAAAAAATCATCCAGAGAAGTTTCAGGAATAATTTCACGTACTACTTCGCATTGTGTTATATCTGGTTGTAATCAAATTAATCTTTAAATTCTTTCAGAATATCATCAATAGCCCTATGATCATCGATTATTTCTTCGTAATAATCCACAAATGTTTTTAACCAATCATGTGGAGATTGTCCAGCAAAAGGCCGTGGTTGACCATGATCACCGCACATAATTACTGCGGTATTTTTTCTTAATAACCAACCGAAAAAAATCTTTAACGTTTCCAGCGACACAGTACAAATTTCATCCCAGATGATAATTTTAGGAATATATTTTTCTCCCATTCGTTCACGTGTCCACGTATCTCCACGCCACCTAAAGAAGCTATGATACGAACACGATTTTACTCCTCGTTATTTGATTTCTCAAGCTAATCTATGTGTTGGCGTCAGCACGATTACGTCCGCGTTCCCCATTCACCGTTACTCAACAACGGTTTTACTAGATCTATGTACGCGCTATCTATGTAAAATGAATCCGTTGCAACTCTAACAGCGTAACGAGGAAATCTGTTGATCATCGATAATAAATTTATAGAAACATAAGCGAGCATCGAAGATCTTAAATGAACAAACTGTGATGATTCATCATCGATGTAGGTTACAATTGTATCTAATTTGGTTCCGTTTGATAAACAAGCAGTACTTTTTTTATAAATATATTTTTTTCTGTTATATCAGAAATTATAAAATCTAACTCAGCATCGTCCATGATTAATCTTATACATGTTCGTATATGATCATATGCTCCTCCTTGAGGAAATTTACCAATTATTTTTCTACCAAAATCTTTTGCAAGTTTATTTTCATAATCGATAGCATCAAGATCTTCATCGTTAGATTTTGCTGGTTGTGGTAACCAAATATCATACTGAGGACGATGCGATATAATAGCTTCATTTACACGTAACGATGTTAGCATTTCACTATCGAGCATAGCAGCAGGCAGGGCGAACAGACATCTGTCTGAATCGTCATTTGTCTAAAAACATAAGGTTCCTACAGGGGCTGAAAAAATAAGGTCAATAACGCTAAACCGAACCTACTAACTTTTATTATTACCATATAGTTTGAAGAACGGATAATAAATCGCTTGGGTTAGCTCATTTTTGTTATTTTATTTTTGACTTTTTGTTTTTTTATGCTATAATGCGTTTAGTTTACTCGCCGGGTCACTCAATTTTTGTCGTTCGCCCTGCCTGCTGCTGTAATTAACAAAAGATTTTATCTAGACCTATACGATATCTGGATCTTGGATCATGTAAATTTATTGTAATAAATCCAAACGGAACAGCTTGTGCTTGAGCAAAAAAGTTTTTGAACTTCATCATATCCATATCCCCTGAACACCAAGTATAATAAATATTCTGTAAAGTATAATTATCTACTCCATTAAACATTACTAAAATATTGCAGTTATCTATGATCACCTTCGGTATTTGTGTATAACGCTGAGTGACGTATATAACATCTGTATTCTTGTGTCTACCTCGAGAAAATATTCTAGCTGGATTTGATTGTCTGTCCAGCATAACGTCATCGTACACCACTAAATTATTAATAAATCCATCTAGGTCATCTACAAATGGAGCCTCATCAATATCGGTAATAAAGTCAACAACATCATTACCGTTTTCATTCAGCAATTTTGCATTTTCATTAAAATCTTTAAGTACTTCGTAACAGTGTTGATCATCTACAGATGGTGCTACTAAATACAGTTTACTCCATTTTAACCATCGCATTATTAAATTTAGTAATAGTTGTGTTTTACCTGATCCAGATGGACCTATTATAATCATCCTTATCGAATTTGGTAATGCTGGATGATGCTTCGCTGGTTCCTGTTTTCGTGTCGCCGAAAAATCAATTATATCCATATTATTAATATCATGGATTTATATTGTGTATATTGTAGAGCATCTACACCCACTGCTGAATTAACAACGATAACAACGAAGAATAAACGACGTGCTCTGACGGGCAAATGCGTTAAATGTGGCAGGAAGAAATACAAATTTGTCAAAACAAAGACAGGTGGAGATATTGCCGCTTCATTATTGAAATTATCAGGAGATCCATGGGCTAAATACCCCGGTGAGAAACATCTTCCTGAATATAATTATTGCGGTCCCGGAACTCGACTTGATATCCGACTTGATGATCAAGATCAACCAAGATCAGGAGAGTATCCAATAAATAAGATTGATCAAGCGTGTCATGTTCATGATGTTGCGTATAAAAGTAAGGATTTACAACAAAGGCATCTCGCAGATGTAAAATTGAATCATGCATTAAATTCTATACCTAATAAATCTGTTAGAGAAAAACTCGCTAGTTTTCTAGTAAAATCTGCCATGAAAGGTAGAATAATGTTAGGGGCTGGTAATTAATTATATAACTATTATAATGGAATCCATTTATTATAGCCCAAGAGGATATTGGAGAGGCAGATCAGCTATTAGTAAACTTGCTGAAGTATCAAAAGTTTCACATTCTGTTGCTGCAGCGTGGTTAGCACGACAGGCAATATGGCAAATTTATCTACCACCGCCTAAAAAAATTCAGTATGCACATTTTGATGTCAACGTCCCTAATGAGGTTCATCAAGCAGATATTTTATTTTTGCCACACGATACCATTAAAATTGGTAAACGTCAATCACGCACGTACAAATACGCATTAACTGTCGTTGACTTTGCAAGTAGATATAAAGAAGCGGAACCATTATCAACAAAGACAGCATCCGAAGTTGCATCTGCGTTTGAAGGAATTTATCAGCAAGGACCTTTGCGATGGCCACAGTTATTACAAGTTGATCCTGGCAAAGAATTTCTTGGTGCAGTATTATCGTTGATGAAGAAACATAACGTTAAAATCAGACGAGGACATACTGAAATTCATCGTGATCAGGCAATCGTTGAACGATTTAATCGAACACTTGCTGAGCGGTTATTTGGATACCAATACGCAAAGGAAATATCTACTAACTTTAAGTCCGGTGAGAGATCTCGTGAATGGGTTACAAGGTTACCAAGTGTGATAGCTGCGTTAAATAACGAAATTACTCGTTCAACTTCCATGAAACCTTCTAATGCAATTACAAAAAAATATATACCCCGTAGCGATGACAGACAACAACCTCAACCAGTATTAGGTAATGTAACTGTAAGATATTTATACGAACCTGGTGAACTTGAAGGTGGTAAAAAAAGAGCAACCGATCCTATCTGGAGTGTGACTACACATACAATTTCTAGTGTGGTTAGATCCACAGGTAGACCTCCAATCTACAGACTAGATTCGACAGCCCCTCAACGTGGATTTGTGCTTGAACAATTACAAATAATTCCTGAAGACACACAATTACCACCACATACAATTACATTACCAGAACCTCTACGTCGATTACATTCAAGACAGGTCAGCATCACATTATCACGTATATGACCAAGATCACTATTAATTCTGTCTACGGTAAATTGTCTTGGATTATTATTCGAATATTGCCATAACATTACTGCGTTACAGCTTGCACAATGATTATTCTGTCGTTGTTTTAGTGTTATAATAAATTCAGTATCAATATCAAAGTCACGATTATTTTTTTGGTCACATTGCTTATAACCAGATAGTTTTTTTCTTATTACGTCATTATTAACAGTCTGATCATTATTTTCTGTAAAATTCATAATAACCCTATGTATTTGAGATATTCTTCTAACTCGAGAAACTGCGAGATAGACTAAATTTGACCATTCGATCCGATTGTCTATAATCCAGATATTTGTATCGGAAATAGTTAAACCTTGTGACGAGTGAATAGTTATAGCGTATCCTAACGTCCACGGTGATTTATTCATATTCAGCGCATTCTCAACGACATTAATATCGACTAAAATAATATCGTTCAAGACAAGATTCTGTATTCCACCACCAGGAATTTCAACATCAATATTCTGTCGTCGAGTATCTGCTGGGCGATAACATAATGGTACAGGTAGATCTAAAAACTTTTCTTTATGTAACAGAAATAATTTATCCTGTAGTTCATCACGAACTATCTTTCTACTTGCAACTATTAAATCAGCGGGATTCCATAAATTTAGAAAATCATTCATAGAAGTCTCTGGAATTACTCCTTGCATTATCTCACATTGTACTCTGTCTGGTTGTAATCTGATTAATCTTTTAAACTCCTTCAGCGGTTCATCAATAGCTCTATGGTCATCATTTATTTATTCATAATAATCTACGTTATTCTTCAGCCATTCATGTGGTGACTGTCCAATAAAGGGTGGTGGTTGACCATGATCACCACACATTATTACAGCAGTATTCTTTGTTAATAACCAATCAAGAAATGTTTTTAATATTTCTAAAGACACCGTGTCTACCTCGTCCCACATAATATATTTAGGTATATATTTCTCACCCATTCGTTCAGGAGTCCATGCGTCTCCACACCATCTGATGAAACTATGATATGTACATGATTTAACTCCTCGCTCTTTTATTTCTCTGGCGAGTTTATGTGTCGGTGTCAAACCAATTATATCTGAATTATTATTCATGAATAATTTAATCACACGCGTTGTTTTACCTGAACCACCGCATTCGTTAAGATAAACAGTTTTATGTCTAGCTACAGGATCATATACAGATGGTGATAATGACTTTGATACTTGATTATTATTTTTGTAATATATTTCCTTAATTTCAACGTCGGCAGATTCAGAATAACTAAGTATATTTTCTTGTTTTATTCTTCATGATCCCCATTCACCATTACCAAGTAGCGGTTTTAACAAATCTGTATATTTTTTATTTATATAAAACGAATCCGTTGCTACCCTGACAGCATCACGAGGAAATCTATTTATCATAGACAGTAGATTTATAGAAACATATGTCAACATAGATGATCTTAAATGAGTAAATTGTGGTGAATCACCATCAAGATAACTCACAATTGTACCTAGTTTGGTTCCGTCTGATAAATAAGCATTACTCCGATTTATAAATGTGTTTTTTTCCGTTGTATCGTCAATTATAAAATCGAGTTCAGCATCGTCCATAATCAATCTTGTACAGTGTCATTTATGATCATATGCTCCTCCTTGAGTAAATTTACCAATTATCTTTCTACCAAGATCTTTTGCAAGTTTTTCATAATGCTCATCTCTGCATTTACGTATATAATTAGTAATTTTAATAATGTCATCTTCATTAAGATTAGGAAATTCTTTCCTGGCATCATCAATATTAAATCTATTTGGTTCTGGTAACCAAATTTGCTTTTGTAACCGATACGATATAATTGCTTCACTCACCTGTAAAGATATTAAAATTCCAGCATCAAGCATATATCTCAATAGTACTATCGGAACCCAACATTTTTCTGAAAAATGTCTTCCAAACCAAGCATAAGTAATCGGATGGAGATTTTCTACAAACTCAAATGATTCTACATGAGCAAATCCGGTTAAGTCAAAATCTGGTAAATGTCCGTTTATCGCAACCCTGGTCATCTCGTGTGATGGATGTCTGAATCTCTTAAAGTATTCAGAACATTCTCCGTATCCAAGAAAACTTCCAGGATAACATGCTACCATATCAACGGATATAACGTCATTATACTTATATTTAGTATTCCACAATCCTCCGTGTCCATATTCTACGCAGCTTTTATGGATATCTTCAAGAAATTCCGATCGTGTTGGTTTCCATAAATTTTTCTCCTGAGCGAAATGAGCCGCTACAGATGGAACAGTAAAACAATTATTTAATAATTGTCTAACTTTGACATCGTCAGAAGTATATTTCAGCGCAAGATGTTCCATTTCTACATTAAGAGATTCTGTACGGTAAATATCACCATTAGGTCGTACAAACTGATCGTAATAATCATATTCTGAACTTTGAAATAACCAAACGATACAGGGTCACTTTTACTGATATTTTTGATAAAATCAAATATATGACCATCATAAAATTTAACCGCTCTATCTCGTGGAAATATTGTTACTGCTGAGGTCCATGCATGCGAATTATGATCAATAATATCTATAGGAGCTCCTCTTGATTCATATTTTGATTTATATAAAATCTCTCCGGTTAACGTCTTCACTGTTATTGGAAATCTTAATTTCTTTTCTAGATTAGCAACGTCGCTAATAGATGCTCCAGTATCTTTAACCGATTCTGCCCACGTATTTATTTTTTTTACGTCGTAAATCTGTTAAACCATTACCACGTATCGCGTTTATGAAATGTTCTGTAACTCGTTCAGCTACACAGTTTATTCTTGACTCTGACAGTCTCATCGGCTTGAGATCCCCGACGTCAGGTTTATTATTCAGCGGATATATTGCATATACAACCGCAGTAACTGGATATGCACGTTCATAATATAATTTTTCAACACCTGTTAGTATTCCGGGTTTAGATTTATTACTCAAAAGAACAATATTATTTCCTGACTGTATGCGTACTGGATCACGCTTATCACGAATAATCCAAGTATCTTCCTCTGTATTTACAATAAATTTTATTAAAATAAAATATTTTTGATCATCAAGGTGATTAATAATTGCTTTTCCTCGTTTGTCATTCATCATATTAGTAACATTTCCGACTCTGAATGTTGACCATACATGAGCAGCATCACTATTACGAAATTCATTCTTGGCTTCACGGATACGTTCGGTTATATCCTCATCCGTTAAAGCTAGATCTTGCATCAAAGTACTAAATTTATATTCTGATAGTCTGTCAGGATCAACTCTAGCTCTTTTAGGTTCGATTGCAGATAATTCGTTCATATAATTAAGACAAATATTTAAATTAAAATTTTAGTATATATATAATGCTTGAAACAAAGAACAAATGTGCTTGGCTTAAAATTGGATATACTTCTCCTTGTAATAAATCGTGCGTGAATGAATACTGCGGAAATCATATGCAAAGTATCAAAAATGGAAGTACAGGACCAATACCATGTGTGCAATGCGGTATTGGAGTAAGAGGAAAAACTCAATTGTGTTTAAAATGTTGCGGAAAAAAATACAGAGAACTAAAACGATATTATGACAAACAAAAAAATAATACATCGTCAGGTAAATCTCCTATACAAACCGTAGAAGATTATCTGGTCAGATTTCAAAACAATGATTTAGACAAATAATATTATTATATAAAATGAATCAGACAAATCAGATCGACAATGATATTGTAAGAAAATTGAAAATTGAGTACTATGAGAAACACGAATTTGTGAAACATCCAGTATATACAAATTATGAAGCACCCCGAGATGGTGTGATCAGACGCTGCAAATCAAAAAACCCAGTCGGTAGCCTTGATAAATTTGGTTATTTTAGATTTACTGCTGGGGGAAAAAGTTATTTATCAAATAGATTCATATTCGAATGTTTTCATGGAGTAGTTAAAAATGGACTTGTAGTTGATCACATTGATGGAGATCCCAAAAATAATCGGTTATCCAACCTGCAAGCTATTACACCGAGTCAGAATTCTGCACGTGGAAATACTGGAAAATGTAAAACGTTTGCAAGACGATCTATTAAATCCATAAATACAGAAACAGGTCAAGAAATACCTTTTTCATCAATATATGCAGCTGCCAAACATTTTAACATACATCCACAATCAGTACAATTTGTCGCAAATAATATTACTAGATCTGCATATTCAATAAAATATGATCAGTCGATAATATTTGAATATATCTAACTCTGTCTTCCTAACAAAAAACAAAACAAATAAATATTTTTTTTATACTGTATATAGTTCGACTCTATATTTTGCCATGGGTACCTTCACCGTCGCTCTCTGTGTCACTTTCATTTTTGACAGAATCAAATAACGTAATCTTTCTTAATTGCATTACACGATTGTCCACAATCTTCTTTTTCTCGTATTCACGAGATAGCTCGGATCTAATATTTTCGATCGAACGTGCAAGAGACGCAAATAGCTTTACCTGTTTTTCATTTACCATTGCCAAGGATTCTAACATAGACTGATAGATTAATTTTACGAATTTATAATTGGATGGTAATGTGTATTTATTGTCGATTTTTCGTTGTTTTAATATTTCATAATCGCATAATATTTTCTCAGGATCGAGATTATCAGAGAGATTTATTCCGTTATGTTTTAATTTTTTTAATAGCAGAAATAATATCATTAATGTTTTCTTGGTTCATTATATATATAAATATTTCTTTAAAATAAAAAATAATTGACATTCAAGTTTTTAACTTTGACTTTTGACCTTGATGTTTGGCCTTTCAAGTTTTAAAGTTGACTGACCTGACTTGGTCTTTATATAATTATTAAAAATATCAAAAATAATCAGTAGCATCCTAAGCAGTTACCCGTCACTTGGCCCCTGATAGCCTTTGTGTCCTTCATGGAGTCCTTTTTTTGCATGATGATGTCTTTCTTATGACCGTTATTGGCATCCCATGTTCTGTTTCTATTGGCTAGCATTCTTTCTGAATGTTTCCTTGTGGGGTCTTTCAAATGAGGTAGAAAGCTCAGGCATGCTACTGATTATTTTAGGGGGTATCTAGGCATTGCGGTTTCATATAACCCCCACCAAATCAAACCCCGGGGTAAGTGCAAAATGCACTCATCACGTGGCGTGACGTGGTGAGGGGTTCATGAAACCTCGGGGCGGTGCCCCACAATCTTAATAAAATTGGCAACCCTTGGACCATATACCCACCCCCCGCGGCCATGGGAATCGAACGACAGACCTTCAGCACCAGAATCCAAATATTCTTGCACTGAGCTATGACATTCGGTTGAGTGTATATGTTCGAGAAAATACTATATAGTATATGAATAACACGAAAGAGTATTACATTTTCTAAATAAATCAAGAAATTTATGATTTTATTAAAATATATTACCACTCGTATATATAAACGAAATAATTTAAATTACAGACACAGGTAATATACATGCCAGTCTGAGTCATACGTCAGCCAAGCCCACACAAAATCGATAAAGTTCATCCTGTTCCAGTACGGCCTTATATACATATATTTTTCGTTTTAAGGTTTCAAAATTGCTATCAGAATACAACACTGTTCACATTATAGGGCAGGAATATATCATACAGGTTGTTTTTTAACAAGCCTGTAAGGATTAACAGACAGACGGACTAATACGCTTTGTTCGATATACGTATGTACAACTGGGTTTGTACAGGTAACGACGTAGCACAGAAGGGGAAATAATCGTTTAATTTACTCCGCGGAGAGAGATAGCGGAGTTACCTCGCTTTATTATATATACAATTGCTTTAATCATAGGAATTGATTATTATTCAGATTTTTAGTAAACTCTACCCATCAGATTATTTCAGAATCTGATTATTTTTTTCCCCCTGATTATTTACTCAGACGTTCTACGAGCGTATATACAAATTAATATTAAGTGATTCTTGTCTTAGATCCAAAATGTGTCCTGTCTGGTCAGTAAGTTTGAAATTTATTCTTGACAATAATGGATTATATACACGTAGATAAATTGGATTAATTGGCTCAGATATAATTAACCACCCGGGCGGTACTTGAGGGCTAAATGAATATAATATATACCCTTGTTGGGCCTGGTTAGACTTTGAAAGATCTACTTGATAGCTGTTATCAATTACGTCACATACTAGATTGACCGCGATCGTTGATGTTATATTAACAATACCAGGTGAGATATGGCGGCCTCCACCATGTGGATCATTATTATATTTAAGAATGGTTGGTGTAAGTATTAATTTGTTCCATGAATCACATATTCTTTTAAAATCTTCATCAATAAGATCATTAACTGATTTCTTTAGCTCTTCAGAGTTAAATCCCGGAATTACAAATGTTGGTAGCTGTTCTTCTGTGATTCCATAATATTTAAGAAATACTGTTTTAAATAAACGTTTATAACTTACACGCTGAATAGGACCATCTTCATCAACTATGTAAGTATTAAGAAATCTATCTGCCGGTACGTTTAATGTTTTTCTCTGTCAACGATAGCCTTATTTACATATTCTAAGTCTGATGCAACCTGATTCAAATGTTGTATTGTTTCAATTATTTGATTTTTTAAGTCATCGTTGTAGGAAGTGCTGATGCTGGAAAATAAATTTCTTAGATCATTAAGTATACGTCCATGTTCAGATTTAACTGGTTTTGATTTTGAGTTAATTTCTTTAACATTAATTGTTGCTACTCTTGTTGTATCTTTACCCCGAACAAAATCTATAAAATGATTATACTGTGTATAACCACGATAAGCATCCGGAATCTCTATAAACGGATAAGTTTTTCGATATTCTGGAAGTTTTATAAATTTTTCAACATCTATGACGAAATCAGATCGTTGTGGTTCTGGTGGTCCTTGATAAACCGGTGGACTTCAGGCCATCCTAATACTGATCTAATCAAACTTTGATAAATATCTACGGAATAATCAGGGGAATTTATTTCAATAACCGCTGATAATGTTGGTTCGTGAACAGTAATTGCTATTTTTGATTCTTTTCCTGTAATAGATTTAATTCTGCGTTGGAACTCATCATTAATCTGCTCTATTTGATAACTGCCCGTTGGAATAGCAACTACTTGCCAATCAGGAGTTCCGTCAGGCTTATTCTTATTAGCGAATACTAGTAAATGTTTTGGCTGTAGTACACCAAATGGTTTTGATCTAATATTTGGCCAGCTATAATAAACTCGCAATTGTGCTAATGCTATTTCCTTTGCTGGAATTGATGTTGGAAAATTGACACTAAATTCAGGATTGGTCGAACTTAACGATATCATAGTAGTTTTTGACGGAGTCGTATTAGTGACGATCTGCTGAAGTAACTCCCTGTCTGTCATTATTATTATCGTTGTTATTTAATTCGTTAAAATCATTAGCGATCACCTTAAACGCATCATCATAGGTTTTCATCATCATCGCAAATTCAGTATCGGATATTTCACCATCACTGACACATGAAGAAATGTACAAAGATAGTTTAGAGCATGCCTCTGCCACTGTATGTAATTTAATCATATAATCGTGCAATTTAGCATTTGTACAGGTATCTATCTTTTTAGCTATAATACCGAGAACACCAGCAATAGTTGTTGATGCTGAAACAATGATGGTTATAACAGTAGGTGCTGTCATCGTCAATGTTGATAATAATAATCCTGTTCCAGCAATAACAGCAGAAACAGAGTAAACAACTACATCAATAACAACTATACGCCTTTTGTATTTTTTTATTTTCGTGTTATAATAATCGATAAAATTATTTAGTTTAGTCAAACGCTCACATATCTGATTGCATCTGTAACGTTGAACGTCGATGCAAGACTGTGGTTGATCCATTATACTAACAACGTCATTTAATTAAGTTTCAGATACGAATTCTAGGCACCACCAGTAACGTCTCGGAGGTATTTCCGTTGATATTAGCGTAAAGATTTCTTTGATATTCTTGGTTAGCATCACGAATAGAGGATTATGATATACATTCGGTGATAATGAAGTTGCCGCAGTAATTTCCGAACCGTATATAGATAACCTGTATAACCCAGTTACTTCTGCGGTGTGTTCGAGTGTGTTATTTCGCGGTGTCCATGTTGTTGATCCTGATGCTACTGTGTACACGATATTTTTAATTTGTCCGTGTGGAATTTTAATCAGATTAGTTTTTTGAACAATATTAGGTATTCCACTGACAATATCATTGAGTTTCATGTTAACGTCGGCTAGTTTTATGTCAACGGTTGGTTGTTCCCCAAAAAATCTTTAATGGTTTTGTTTATATTTCTACGAAAATTTAAGAACGTTTCTACATGTCTAGAGAAAGTATTACTGAGTGTAGTCATTTCGTCATCGATTTTTTTTAGAGTAATTTCCTTATCATCGACGTATTTTTTTGTTGCAGCATAAAAATCAGATTCTGGTGTTCTAAGATTATTAATACCATTATTATTCATATTAAAAAATGCACGCATTATACCGCCGTTGGCCAATACGTACTTAGATTCTTGATCGTCGACATATTTCTTTGTTGCAGCGTCTGTATCTGTGACTGGGTTTCCAAGGTCTATAATTTTATTTTGATTCATAATAATGTCACCCGTGAACAAATCACCAGCTTTCTTAATATAATCGCTGTCTGACTTACCGGAATCTTGTATTTTACCCTGATCAGTAAAAGTAACTATATTATTAACAACCGCATTAGGAACTCGTATAAGTACACCTGGTAGTTGTATATTACTAGTTTTTAATCGTCCTTCCTTATCCTGAAAAACAACGACTTCATTTTGATCAACGCTGGTTATGTTTATTAAATCGTCAATCTCATTTCTGAGCTGATCAAGAGGTGCGTATTTAGATAAATCAGTTTGCTGCTGAGCTTTACCACGAGAAGATCTTCCGTAAATATCTACCATTATATTTACTAATGTCTGTTTAAATGTGACAACGTAGTATATTCATACACAACTTTGTGAGGTGGTTCTGTTGATTTTGATACAGCATCAGGCACGTTAAGTACTTCTCGACCACATATTGGTGGATCAGTTAATGTTTGTGTTGGTAACGTTGAATACCATATTGGAGTACTTTGATCGCCGCTAACATACTTTAAGAATTCTTTTGGTGGAGCTAGTCCATATGAATCAAAATAAATAATTCCACGTGGATCAATTGCATATCCAACCCAATGTGTGCCTGGACCAGAGTTTTCATCGAGATTAATAATACCGGTTTCAATATTGTTTGGTTGTTTTGGTAATTGATCACGCATAAAAACTCCTCTGAAATTTTTTATTTTTAATTTTTTAGCAGCATCTAGTAAATCAAAATTGGACATAGGAGATATTAGTAAACTGTCCCTGGTAATCTTAGGCCTTTTCCGTACCATGAATGTGGAGTCCCTGGTAATCTGAGACCCCGACCGTATGCTGGGCCTGATAATCTTAGACGGCCCGGCTGTGGTACGTTTGGTGCTCTTAGATGTCTTCCGTGTTATTTTTGTCGTGATCTTTTTTTTAAATTTTCTGCGTGCATAATTCCCTGTCCGGTTGCTTTCTTTAATGCCATTCCAGCAGCGGTTCCAACAGCGCCTAATGCAGCTGATTTTGCAACAGCTGGGGCTGCAGCGGCAATTAATGCTGGTATAGCAGCAAGAAGTGGAAATATACCACCCGTCTTAACGATGTCTTTGATAGCGCCCGCAGAAAGATTAAGTTTTATACCTTTATTTGATTTTTTGGCTTCATTGAAATGCCCGAGCTGACTTTCTGTAAGAGATAATTTATTTGAACCTCTCATCTGCTCTTTCTTTAGCAATATTTTTAATCCACAGTTATTTTTTGATGCTGATTGTATCCTTTTAATCTGACCAGGAGTCAGACTAACACTAACGTGATTATACGACATTATAATATTCATAAACGATCTAATTACATGTTTTCTACTGGAGCATCAACTACTCGCATTCGTCCACCAACACCTTCAAGTAACATTGATTTATCGCTGAGTATAACAGTAATTGCTCTGTAATTGGCAATAGCTCCAATATCTCTATTAACATGAGCTCGAAAATGTATATCGACTACTGACTGTCTGGTTAAATCTAAATGTTCGAGCGAAAAGTAATAAATCGGATATAGGGTTGTAAAATCCAGTTGTGATATTTGTAAACCAGTATCAATATTTTGATCACGGCCCATAAACGTCATTAATCGATGATATACACGTGCTACATGATTTTGATCGAAATTCAATAAAAGATCTTCGGATGGTTCTTGATGTCCATTTATTCTTAAGGAAACCTCGGAAACATTAAGATGATCAAATATCATAATACTACGTGTTTGATCATCCACCCGTGCAGCATCTTGAAATGCAATAAATATATGTCGTGGTGCAGAAACACCTTACTGAGAAGCTATTTGCCATGTAAACAAACCATTAATATTACTCTGGATAGCATCTGTGGTCATTGTTAACCATGACAACGCTGATTTACCACCTTGATTCATAAAAGAGAGTAAACGATCTTCTTCAGATATTGATGGAGTTATCACCGGCATCCACAATGAAAGTTTTGTCAGAATTACTTTACCAGGATCACCAATGGGTCGCCATATTGCATCATTGTCTGTAGCCTTTCGTACTAGTACAACTGTATGCTTAGCTCCGAAAATGACTTTTCTAACATTTCTACAGAATCCAAATATGTGTGAACATGAAAATGTTCTTCTATTACCTTTCAACATTGATCTACGTGCTGCAAATCCTAAGTTAAATTTTGGATTAGCACCATGAACCACCGGATTTACATCAACGTCAGCGGCGCCGGCGAAGTTTCTTGGTCGTCTTATATCATATTGTCTGTTGTCAGGGTGGTTAGAAGTATCCTTTACAAACATCATTGATGGACCAGCTGATCTTGAATAATCATCGCTGTATCTCGCAAGACCAAGTATTGTTGTAGCAACGTCAACGTCTTTCTGAATTGATTCAATATTTTTTCCGTCAATCATGTACGTAGCGCTCTCAAACAACGCCATAATACCATTATCAACAAAACCAACTCTAACATCAGCGTTGTATTCAGTATTATCTGCTTTTATAATTTCACCTTCTACTTCAATAAAAGCCTCAGCGGGTAAGAAATACCTACTTGTATCCTGAACTTGTAGTTCAATTCGTCCACGTTGATCTGGAATTCGAGCGTCATAAGAATAATATTGATAATCACGCACAGACTCATCATTAAGTACTGGTGCGTCCATGTCAAATGCGGGATCAGATATGCGCTTAAACATCTTTATTATATTTATTATCGTTTAAAACGAAGACCACTTCCTGCTATCAGACTAGCGGTTATATTTTTTTCTTTTTCTGACATTGGTACATCAGCCAACTCTGCTAGTTTTGATTAGCAACTTGATTTATTATTTTACTGACATTTGCAGGCATTACTTCAGTACTAGGTAATTTTGCTGGTTGAGGTTTTCGTCGTATTAATCGTGCTAGTCTATCTTTGATCGCTGAAAATGCTTTACCAGCGAGATTACCCATAGCACGAATACCTTTTTCACGAACAACATCAATAGCTTTCATTCCCAGTTGCTTTGCGATCGGTATTGCTTTTGGGGATATCCTTTTAAATAGACCCTGAACAACATCACCTAGTCCATCTCCGTAGGTTGTCTTGTATACTGGTAATCGTAAATTTATTACCCTGACCATGGTTGGTCTACGTTGAGTACTATGTACAATTATTTTATTATAGTAATTGTATTTAATTACGTACTTAGTCACTATAGTAGTCATCGGCAATTTCATTAATAAGAGACTGATAAACATCAACGTCCATGATACCGCCTGTAAATAACCGTCTGCAAATATCGGCTGCTTCATTAATTATTTCTGGAGAATTATTACCAGCTCGTTTTCCTCCAATGAGAATCTCCAGACGTTCAACGTCAGAGATAACGTTATTAGGACACAGAGTAACGAAACCACTTCCATGAGTAGTAAATCCACTTCCACTTATGTTGCCAGAAGAGGTGTCTGACAGCCAATATTCTTCTTCCTCCTCTTCCTCTTTGCTTGCTTTTTGTTGTTTTGGAGATTGTTGTTGTGGTGGTAGTGGTGGTAATAGTTGTGGCAATTGTTGTGGTGGTGGTGATACTTGTTGTGGTAGTGGTGGTAGCACTGGTGATCGTGGTAATTTAAATCGTGGTTGTTTTTGTGGTTTTGGAGATTGTGGTAATTGTTGTGCAATATAGTCCTTTATCTTATTTTTATAGTCAATAAAATTTGGATCGTTGCTTCGAACTTGATTAACGTTATAGCGTATACGATATATCCATTTGTGCCAAGTATCCTTATTTACGGGATCATCAGCGAAGTCAGATTTTAAAAATTGTTTTCGATTATAATAATCTCTTACAGCAATCTCAATTAATTTTAGATCATCAGCTTTTCTAATAAAATTAATAGATTCTTCAGTAAACTTATCAACTAAATTAACCCTGGATCTTGCTTCTAATTCTTTCTCTGATTCCGGTATACGATCTTTTATATGGTCTATTTCAGCACGAGCTTGGTCAATACCTTCAAGTATTTCTTGCATTGGTTGAGCAGCAGCTATTTCAGCTGGAAGTTCTCGTAGAATCTTTTTTGTTTTCTTAGTTCTTTCTGCTATTTTTCCAGTTGCCTCAGCGGTTTTCTCTAAAGCAGGAAGAAGAGGTTTAGTTGTCTCTGTAATAGGTTTAAATAATTGTTTTGTATCCTCTTCAAATTCAACATGAGATTCCTGACGTTCTTGTAATTGTCGTTTAACAGAATCACGAACAGGTAAATATTTTCTAATTGCCTCTAATCGCTCTCGAGCTAATCTAGCAGAGTGAGGTTCGCCTATAACGACCATTATTAATAATATTTATACTGGCTGTTTAATTTACAGCAGAAGGCAGGGCGAACGACAAAAATTGAGTGACCCGGCGAGTAAACTAAACGCATTATAACATAAAAAACAAAAAGTCAAAAATAAAATAACAAAAATGAGCTAACCCAAGCGATAATAAAAGTTAGGAGGTTCGGTTTAGCGTTATTGACCTTATTTTTTCAGCCCCTGTAGGAACCTTATGTTTTTAGACAAATGACGATTCAGACAGATGTATGTTTGCCCTGCCTGCTGCTGCTAGCATATATCGTAATAACACTGTTGGAACCCAATGTTTTTCAGAGAAATGTCTACCAAACCATACCTAAACGATCTGATGAAGATCACTACGAAATTCAAATGATTCTACGTGAGCAAATCCTGTTAAATCAAAATCAGGTAATGGTCCATTTATTGCAACTCTGGTCATCTCATGAGTAGGATGCCCAAATCGTTTAAAATATTTAGAACATTCTCCGTATCCAAGAAAACTTCCAGGATAACACGCTACCATATCTATGGATATAACATTACGATAATCATACTTGGTATTCCACAATCCACCCTGTCCGTATTCGACACAGCTGTGTCTAATATCTTTAATAAATTCATATCGTGTTGGTTTCCATGAATTTCTTTCTTGAGCAGTATGAGCAGCAACCGATGGAACAGTGAAACAATTATTCAGTAATTGTTCAATTTTATTATCTTCTACGTATCTCAGAGCGATTCTCTTCATTTCTTCATGGAGTAATTCTAAACGATAGATTTCACCATTAGGTCGTACAAATTGATCATAATACGAAGATTCTGAGCTCTGAAATAACCATACGGATACAGGATCATTTTTACTGATTTTGTTGATAACATTAAATATATAATCGCTATAAAATCTAACTATTCTGTCTCTGGGAAATATTGTTACCGCATTTGTCCATGCATGCGAATTATGATCAATGATCGTTATAGGAGCTCCATTTTTTGTATATTTCGGTTTATACAAAATTTCTTCGGTTATTGTTTTTACCTCAATCGGAAACCTTAATCTTTTCTCTAGCACAGCAACATCATTAATAGATACTCCAGTATCTTTAGCCGTTACCGCCCATGTATTTATTTTTTCACGTCGTAGATTCGTTAAACCGTTTCCACGTACTGCTTTTGAGAAATGTTCTAAACCCGCTCAGCTACACAATTTATCCTTGATAATTTCATTGGTTTGAGATGACTAACATCGGGTTTATCATTTAGCGGATACATGGCATAAACAACCGCAGTTACCGGATATGCTCGTTCGTAATAAGGTTTATCAATTCCAGTTAACATTCCTGGCTTTGATGTTTTACTTATTATGACGATTCCTCCTGGCTGCGTTACGCGAACAGGATCACGTTTATCACGAATAATCCAAGTACCATCATTCGCCAGTACGATAAATTTTATCAAAATAATGTATCGATTATCATCAAAATAATTAATAATGTTTCTTGTTCGATCGTCGTTCATCCTAGCATCGATGGCACCAGCGCCGCTGAATCTAAATGCGGACCAAACATAAGCAGCGCCGTCATTACGAAATTCTCGTTTAGCTTCACTAATGCGATCGGTTATATCATTATTTATCAGCGTTAGATCTTGCGTCGTAAATTATTTCCGGATCTAGGTAATTTATCAAGATCAAATCTTGCTCTGGAAGGTTTAATCACGGATAATCTTCTGAATTCTTCCTTTCTATAATTAAGACAAAAATATATATTTAATTAAAGTTTGATTATTTATATAATGGTACGAACAAATAACAAATGCAGATGGTTAATGGTAGGAATTTCATTTTATTGCAATAAACCTTGCGTAAAAGAATTCTGTGGTCTTCACATGCAGTGCTCTCGACGGAGGAGCTCAGGACCGATACCATGTATTCAATGCGGTGTTGGTGTACGAGGAAAAACACAGCTATGTGCAGCATGTGGTGGTAGACGATATCGGGAATTAAAACGATATTACGATAAGAATTACAACCCGTCGGTGTCTCCTGTAAAAACAGAAAAAGATTATATCACTAAATTTCAAAATGATTATTTAAACAAATAGTATTATTAATATACGGAGCAAAATGAATTTGTGAGGCATCCTGTATTTAAAAATTACGAGGCATCTCGTAATGGAATAGTTAGACATTATAAAAATAAAATACCATTAGGTAATGTCAATAACTTTGGTTATCTCAGTTTTCGTGCTGGAAAAAATAAAATATATTACTGTCATAGATTCATTTATGAATGTTTTAATGGAATTATCAAAGACGGACTCGTAATTGATCATATTAACTCAGATACAAAAGATAATAATTTATCTAACCTGAGAGCTATTACACAAAGTCAAAATTCTTCGTATGGAAATACTGGAAAATGTAGAATGTTTATTAGAAGACTTGTTAAATCCATAAATGTAGAAACCGGAGAAGAAATAACTTTTCCTTCGATGAAATCAGCGGGTAGATATTTTGGCGCATGCTGTCGTTCGATACAAAGAGTTGCGGATAATATATATAGATCAACTTATTCAAAGAAATATAAACAGCGAATAACATTTAAATATATAGATGATTAAATTAATAACATAATGAATCATGAAAATATTAATGCTGTTATTGCCGCAATTGAGCAATTATAATATGATGG